>DWMY01002014.1:0-12797 GCA_018249775.1 Heliconius hecalesia formosus
CAAGTCGTCGGCGGAGTCGTGTCGCGAGGAGGGCGTGGTCGGCGCCTTGGAGGTGGAGTACGTGGACAACGTGCCGTGCATCGACCTGGTGTCGTCGCTGCGCACCGGCCTGCTCGCCACGCTCGACGGCGAGTGTGCTGCGCGCACCACGCCCGAGCAGTACGTGGCGCGCGTCAAGTCCGCACACAGGTACTTGCCGTTTGACCATTGAATATATAGCTTATTGAGTATTGAGGAGTGAGTCATGTCTTGTGTAAGAGTAATTTTTAATTTAATGTCGTCGACAGAGGTCACCCGAGGCTGGCGGAGGCCAGGCCGCCGCACCCCCGCCGCTTCGCGGTGCGGCACTATGCAGGCGAGGTGACGTACGAGGCCAGCGACTTCCTGGACGCCAACCGCGACGCCGTGCCCGACGAGCTGCTGGCCGCTTTCGACACCAGGAGCTGCGAGTTCGGATTCGCGACGCACCTGTTCGGGGCGGAGCTCAAGGTGGGTCAGCGCGACACACGGCGCCCGTAGCACGGAACAGTCTCTAACGCGAGTGTGCGCAGGCGCTGGCGGCGGCGGGAGGCGCGTGCGGCGCTCAGTTCCGCGCGTCGCCGACAGCAGGTGGCGCGGCGACCACCACGCTCACGCAAGACTTCCACACGCGCCTCGACAACCTGCTGCGCACGCTGGTGCACGCGCGCCCGCACTTCGTGCGCTGCCTGCGCGCTAACGCCGACGAGACGCCACTGCTCTTCGACCGCGCCACCGTTGCCCGACAGGTAAGCGGTACGGACGACGGGGCCGTCCTGGAGTTATACGGCTAACTTCATGGTGGCCACGACTTGTTGACCGTACTATGACATATTATACAGGGTGGAAGTGTCAGCACCAGTCAAGAAGTGATTTTTTTCAAACAAAATAAATAATAAAATAATTTTATTGTAGTAATATAAAACAGCATTTGTAAAGAACGACGCACGCACACATAAACCTATCAGAGGCAAACCGCCGCATACGCCTCATTCCGAAATCGAGTCGTAGGTATTGGCGGCAAAGTTCAAAGTTCTAAAGATTTTAGTAGTATTTTTGTAGTAGTATGTGTTTACGTTATTGGTATCTATGCGTAACTGTGTCACACGAAATACAGGAATGGATAAACATCGTGAAATGAAAAAAAAAATCTATGTCTAAACTGTTTCGGTATCTTGATTAATTTCTTTAGGTATGGGCTTAAAATATGCTGTTTCCGTAAAAGGAGCGCTGACACTTCCATCCTGTAATTTACACCTCCTCCTTCAATAACTTATAAATAAAGATTAAGTTAATTACCGTGCGTTTACAAACCATGTGATGAGACAACATGGCGGCTGCCGTTTCTGATTACTTAATTCAATTTTAAGTTATTATAATTATGTTTTAATTTTTTACATAGAGAATTAAAAATTCAATTAAATTAATAAATGTTTTTGATGATTGTTTTAAAAATAACGTAGTAAGCGTAATAATGTTCATTGCAGGTGCGAGCGTTGCAAATTTTGGAAACAGTACAATTAATGGCCACTGGATATCCTCATCGAATGCGGTTCCGCGCGTTCAGCGGGCGGTACCGCGCGCTGTGGCGGCGCTCGGCGCGCGGCGTGGAGGTCGCGGGGGGCGCGGGGGGCGCAGGGGGAGCGGGCGCGGAGCGCGAGTCGGGCGCGGCGTGCGCGCGCGTGCTGCGCTCCGTGGCCGCCGCCGCCGCGCCGCCCGCGCCCGCCTCGCCCGCCGCCGTGCGCTGGGCACTCGGCAAGCGCCACGTATTCCTGAGCGAGGGCATGCGGCAGGTGTGTCATTTATTTAAATATTGCTTTGTGTTAGTGAGAAAACAGAGACAATCGAGTGTTATAGTAAATAAATAACTATCAGGTTCTGGAGCGCATGCGGCGTGCGCGACGCCAGGCGGCCGTTGAGCGCATACAGGCGGCGTGGCGCGCGCACAGGGCGCGCAGCGTGCGTGGAGCCGCGCGCCCCGCGCCGCCCGCGCGCCGCCGCCCCGCGCCCATCGCCGGCACGCCGCCGCCCGAGCCCGCCGACGGCGTCAAGTGCGACCCGCTGCTCGTCAAGAGGGCGTGCTCCCTCTTCGGCCTCGATCTGGTGAGAACTGTTGCGAGGAGAATCATTAACGACAAAGGATAGGCTCTAACATAATAATTTCCGTTTGGGTCGCAGGAGCGTCCACCGCCACTGCCGCCGTCGCGCGCGTACACGGTGGCGAACGGCGTGAAGCTGGGATACCCGCAGCAGCGCACGGTGGCGGCCGACTGGGACGAGGGCGGCGTGCGGCTGCGCGTGGGCGACGCCGTGCTGGCGCTGGGCGCGGCGCGGCGCGGGCACGTGTCCGTGCAGGCGGGCGGCCGCACCGTGCCCGTCCCGCACGCCGTGCTGGCGCCGCCGCGCGCGCCGCGCCCCGCGCCGCCCGCGCCTCCCGCGCCCTAGGTGACGTGGCCTGGCGTCCCGCACGCCGTGCTGGCGGGTGGCCGCACCGTGCCCGTCCCGCACGCCGTGCTGGCGCCGCCGCGCGCGCCGCGCCCCGCGCCGCCCGCGGCTCCCGCGCCCTAGGCGACTGTTGGCGCCGGTCGCGGAGTAACCGGCTGTAAATATATTATCTAAGTATTTATGAGTGGAGTTCGCCGCGCACGTGCCGCAGTATTACTTTGTGTAACTTTATTTGTAAGCATACCTATTTTTTCAGTGCATAATTTACAGTAAATATATTAATTATCATTTACTGGTAATCAGGTCTTACAATACTCAGTAACAGTGTATATAGTACATATTATAAAATTATCTTAGTAAACACCACGAATGAAAAAAAACATTGTCTAGTACTATTATCAGGTAATAGGTACGTAGTCGCACAGAAACGAAGTCTTCCTATATTGTATAACGGTATAACTTACTTACTCTAGTATATGGTAATGTCGTAGTAATATTTAGCTAATGTTTCCCTCGTACTCTGCTATAACTCCGTTGCTGAAGTAAGAGATTGCATCTGTTACCATTAACATACCGTTTGAGTGAGCAAAGGTCGTGACTAGTGCGTTATGAAATATTAGGTATATGTTTACAAGTGTCCGTAAGAAACAAGTTTTTAAACGTTCAGATATAAGTACTATTATGCTTCTTGAGAATCTTCTGAAAATCAATCAGTGAACTACATTGACTAAATTTTGAAACATAGCAATCTGAATTATTGTAAGTCATTCAGCATTTGTTCGTATTCACTTATATATTTAGTATTTGTAAACGTACTACGTACGTAATCCGCGGTGCAGTGCCGAGGGCGTCCTGCAGCTGTAGGCGGCCCTCTGCAAACTTGCCAATATGAGTCTGATACCTTTATATATTCGAGGTTTATTGTAATGATGTAGCTTAAGTGAGGTTTTAAATAAAAATATACAATTTATTATGTATAATATGTAATTTATTGTTTCATTTCACACCGCGCGCGGCACTAGGGTCATTTGGAATGTGGAGCGCTAGAGCTGGCGCCCGCGTCGGAGCAACACGCCACAACTAATTTGCGAATGGTGCTTGTATGCAATATACAATACAGATATCATTGTTTCCATTAGGTAATAAAAGTCTATTTAGAGACATCCTCAAGTTTCTTCTTTCTTTCTTTCTTTCTTATTAACTATAAACGAAGCGATTCAACACATTTATTGGAATAACAAATATAAATGATGAAAGTTTTTGTAAGAAATCTGAAGGAGAGGTATATATATTTTATAGTATATAGATGTAACACTAGATAGAGTAACTTTGCTCTACAATCAATAACAACAATAAATGATTTCATTCACAACAGTGTTTGTCTCCATCTCGCAACAGTCTCTCGCGGCGGCCACTATACGCTTCGTTGAGTTATCACATCACGAGGGCTTCTAAATTTATCTAAAGTGAAACTGAAATAACTGAATATTTCTGTAAACTTCTTATTATCAATACTATTCTAAATGTAATTTTATTACTTTTAATTGAATCTTTTAACATTGTGAAACGAAGCAAAAATTTATAAATAGATTAAATGTTTACACTAAAAAAATCGGCTGCAGCCGTTACAACGACACCAACACGTATATTGTGCCCAAGTTAATAGATACAAGATAACAACTCAGTTAACCATTATTTAAAGACAATATTTATTTAATACATTCCAGTGTTGCTCTCCCACCGAGATACATTCCAATCATGTGTTTATGTCTAACACTATGTTAAATTAGTTTTAAAATGTCAAACGAGGACACAAGTTAGTGTCCTTTGGAAAATGTTACATAAACTTTAATTTTAAATCGGAAAGATTTATACATTTTTAATAACATTACACAAATGCATATCATATTTATGAATATATGAAAAAATATATTATAGAGCAATATGCGGCAGTGGTTTAGTCTTATGTTACAGAGGTAGTTTTACATTACGATTTATCATCTCAATGCTAAAGAAAATTTGGCCACGATCATTTTATAATACATAAGTACTTATAAGTTATATACATATTTATATCAACTCTATAACATATAACATACTATAGAACACTCTGGAATAGTTAATATACACAGTATTAAATATATATTTTGAGACACTCTTCTTCACATTTTACCTAATGTAAAAACAAGAGCGGGAAACAGAAATAATTTAAATATAATAATAATTTCTTCCAAATAACCGACTGTCCCATAATAGTGTCGTATTAATAAAAATCTATAACAATATTGCATAATACTGTCTTTTAATGGATCAATAAGTGAACACGTCTAGCGCACGGCTAACTTACAAACACCTTATAAAAATGTAAATAGTTCAAAAATCTAATAAACACAGAAATAGAGGCACGATCACACTCAAAGCATTAACTAAGGCTATGTTAGTAGGTAAAGTTGTTACAAAAGTCGCAACGAGTATAATAAAACTATGAGTAAGGCTATTTCGATCGATCTGCATTATATAATCAATACTAATATAATAAAACGGGAGAGTTTGTTTGTTTGTTTAAACGCTAAGATCTCTTGAACTACTGATCTGATTTACTTTCTTTTTGTTTTGTTTGAAAGCTGCATTCTTCAGAAGTGATATAGGCTATATAACATAACGGTGTAAGTCTTAGATGGCCTTAAATAACAAAATAACAATAACAAGGAACGCCATCGAATTGCTTTAAATTTGCTTTAAGCGCGTGCGTTGCGCACATAGCTCGAGTCCCGCGGGGGGCGCCCTTGCCGCCAATGACGTCCTATCATACAGCTACGTAGTGAACATGATTGAATGTATTAATCTATTGGCAAATTCAGCATAATAAAAGTATTAGAGGTGGTATGCGGGCGAAGCCGTGAGTGGGCCGCTAGTAAAGAAAATAAAGTTCATAATCTAGGAATATTGGTATATGCCGAATAAGTAAGTTATCAACACGAGGCAGAAAATATATACGAGAGTGCTTATACCAGAGAGCGGCTACGATCAAAGGGGAAGACACCACAAAAGAAAACTTTCCGACAGATAACTTCGTGACACACTTTATATAGGGATATTGAAAACAAGAATCCACATATTACTCTAGTAGCTAGCGCTTATGAGGTCGAGGGTTGGGAATTCAATAATACCTACTACAATGGCGGATACTTCTGCGAAAAAATAGCTTCTTTTTTGATATTTGGTATTTAGTTTATGCTTAACATCAACTTACATATGTATACATTGGGCAATTTGGAATTGAATAGACAAATGTATATAAATTTAAAAATACACTTAAATTATTCAAGCACAAAAGGTCTTTGTGACCGACACGTGCCGACGCTCTCACTCACACGACAGGACGTTTATTTCGTAGCGTTTCTTTAACAAATTTAATACCCGCAATATAATCGCAGATCGATCGACCGATCACACCCAGAGTAGTACACTCGTGCACTAAACCATGTTTATAATTATGTTTAATTACTATCTATTATGTTATTCTATTAAACGTACAAAGAGGCAGTGTTTTATTGCTATGCAAGAAGCGACATGCAAATTTGAATATAACTAAAGTAAACATTAAATCTAATACGATATACAGCAGCTACTTCCGGCTCCCGTAGCCTAACCACGTATCTATACGTATAATATATTATATAGAACGCGTTTTATTTTAACAACTATCAGCTATGCAATTAAAAATACGAATATAGATCAAAAAATGTTCCTTTGCACTAAATGCAAAAATGGTAAACAGTTGAGCATTTCAACATGTCATTACTCCGTTACTACGAAGCATTAAAGTCTCACTTATAAATCAATTTCAAAGATACAGGAAACTCTTAATATTTTTTAAATTTTTAATAAAATAGAATTATTATTTTCACTAGAGGAACAAAGTTTATAATTTAGAAATTAATTTTCAAAAATTTTCTAAATATATAACATTTTTATTTGATCCGCTCGATAGCAAATCTTGAAATATTATGATTGATGGAATACATCGATAAATTTTACGAGTGAAGCGTGTGCGCAGAAAAAGGTGAACTAATAATAAGTAATACAGAAAATATTAGAAAGAGAATAAAGTAACATCTATCTAAAATAACACTTGTGATTTAAAAGCAACACTCATATATACTAACAATTAATAAACCGTACGTAATGCGTATTATAGGTATTATAAAAGGAAGTTAATCGCAGCATCGAATATTTTGAATGTTTAGAAAAAATATATAAATAATTATTTACTTTAAAATTATGTCAAAAAACTATAATTTAGCAATTATATACAATAGAATACGTTATCTTTAGAGATTGAGTACATTTCGAGAGTCTAGGTCTCCTTTTATATTTCATTTACTAAAATCTTCACAATTTGGAATTGAATAGTTTACTGCTATTATAATATTTTTGCTTTAAGATAATCTGAACATATTGTACATTACAATTTTTACATAATAAGTATACGAGTTCAGTAGAGATCGGCCGGAGTGTAGTAACATGTGATACGAGATCAGAGGAGATCGGCAGAAGTACGATAATTAAACAAACAGCAGCAGCAGCAGCAGCAGTAGTCGCTAGTCCCTCGCTATGGGAGTGCTGCACGCGGCGGAGGGAGCGCGGCGCGCGGGCGTGCGCGCCTCCCCCGCCCCCTCCTCCCCCGCCCCCGCCCCCGCCCCCACCGCGGGGAGCAGGGGGGCGGGGGAGGAGGGGGCGGGGGAGGGCGCGCCACACAGCGACGTGAACACGCAGCTGGAGGACACTTCGCGTACGCAGCGTTTTTGTTCAGCTGTAATAGATAAATACTTTTGTAATGCTGGATGCTGAACTAAAAAATATATAAAAAGAATAAATCCGTATACTTCAAAATAAGAAATATGCGGGGACTGACATTTTTTTTATAGCTCTGTTTTATTTTCGTTTCGTTAATTGTTTTTACCTTTTCAGTTTTGTTTTGTTTTTTTAAAATTAAAAATTAAAATAAGGCGAAAAAGAATAACAAGTACAAGTAAGGGAAATAAAGAAAATTTGTATTAGAAAAAAACTCAGCAAACATAAGCAAAGGAAATTATTAATATTGGTATAATAGTAAAAAAATTAGAAAAAAAAGGAGCCTAAGTTCATCCCAAGGTCCTCAAGTAACTCTAAATGAAATTTCATCACAATCGGTTCAGTGCTCAGGGTGTGATCGCCTCACAGACAGAGTTACTTTTGAAATTATAATAATAAAATATAATATGGATTAATAAAACTGCATATATGCACGTAAATATGTACGTATAACAATAACCATGATAACCAACAGCTGAATAAATTTTATATCAAATATTTCATTTCTATATTGATAGCCTTTTTATTTTCTTTCAAAAGATAAGAATGCGGGGGTGACTTTGGCTGAGCTTCGAAAACGAGGCGAAGTTTGGCGCTACGCTCTCTCTGCCCCCCGCTAGGGATACAACGTTAAATTAAAAAAATATGTATATAATATAATATATTTTGTTTTCAGTATGTTTAATATGATCTTACCGACGAGGTTATGCAAGTTGTCTATAACGACCTCCGTGTTGTATGTAGCGTCCACCGCGCGCTGCAGGAACGCCGTCCACGTACTGAGCTCTGCCTCCTGGAACAAACATACAATCGTCTATTAGAAAATAATGCACTGAGAGTTACACATTATGTTTAATTGACGTTGTCCTACAGGATATTACAGTATATACGCATATTATTCAATTTGTTTGTTAATAGATTTAATGATATTGGTAATTTGGCATTTTAAAAATATTATGATCCCGAGAGCCATACAACATACAAATATGGTATTCGACTATTTTACTTGTTTACAGATGAAGAAAAAAATATTGTCCCCAGCTATCAATTATGCGGATATATGCTATCAAGAGAAAATCGTGAAATCGTTATGAAATTCTTCACTTCTTAATAAGTTCTATAAATTTAAATTGGCCTCCAGGTGGCCATATAACCCTCACTTGATCTTAACTTGTTAAATTTGCGAAATCGGTATATATATATATATATAATTTTAATATTCTGTCGCATTTTTTGTGTAATATAAAAATCTTTTTTCCTAAATTGTTGATAGCGTCGAAAAAATAAAATTGTAACTGATCGCTGTCTGTAGGTACATGAAAGATATAAAAGAAAATCTATCTATGTGGGGCATTTATCAATGTAATAAGACAATATTATTACACACACAATACAAATAAAATAGTTTTTAACTTTTTGTCTGTGAGTTTGTGCACGCTAATCTCAGACGGCTTAACTGATTTAAATGCTGTTTTCACTATCGTATTTTGATAATTTTATCTAAACATTTAGTATTTGCTATATTTAAATCGGTTCACAACTAAAAATTTACGAAAACAGAACTTTATTTTGGTACAAAATAATAGATCTCAGTTTTCAATGTAAGGAAATTGTATTTAAAATGATATTACATTAAAAAAGGAATTCAGGTAAGATTTGTACCCTTTTCAGTCTATTTTTGTGAATTTGGGAAAGGGTTCCATGCAATAGAGCAGTATCTCTTAAACTTAACTTAACTTCACGCTTTATACCTAGCGGGGTAGTCAGAGAGAACGGAGCGCCAAACGCTACGGTCTCTACATACCTGTTTCGCCTCGTCCACTGTCATCTACCTCTTCATACATGCCCTCCGGGGTCCCCATTCTTTTTACGTGACCTTCCTTTAGTATCTTTGATACTGTGTTTTCGAAGGTCAACCGAGGTCTCCCGCTATCTCTCTTACCACTCACTTTTCCATCATAAATCTTTTTTGCCATTCTTCCATCACTCATTCGTTCGACGTGCCCAAACCAGCTGAGCACGTTCTTTAGTATCTCAGTTTACCAATATAAATTTAAAAGTGCTATTTTACTGTATGATTTTTTGAAGTCTTAACATAAGTTCCAACATTTAAGGATTCTTAATAGTATCTTCTACATGTATGTATGTGGCATAAAGCTTAGTTTTGAATCAATTAAAAATCTTAGATTTTAAATTTCATTAAAACATGTTAATTAGTAACTTTTTATACTATAATTATATTTATTTTTTCGAATCCAACTGTATGTAATGGACTTCTAAAATACTTTTGGTGATTTAGACTTAGGTTATTATTTTCACACCACGATATACATAAGATTTTCTAATGAATCGTCTACTGATGATTTTAAACATTTTTGAATCATCTGAATATAATCTACAATGATAGAAACAGATTATATGACGACAACATCAAAGGGCCGGGTGTGATTAAAGTATCGGATCGCATTTCCGCCAATTACAAAATTTAATTTCCGATTATGCAAATATTATGCAATCCAATCAATTAATTTCCAACAGATACCATTCCTTAAGTTTTGTAGGAGAGTATTGTAATCAACCACATCAAAAGCTTTAGTCAAATAAATGTAGATGCAGTCAACGCTTGCCTTGCACTGTCGAGCACTACGGATATATCGGTAACAAATGAGATTAAGTTTTATATAGACAAATGGTTTGCTGAGATAAGTTGTAAGAAGTGTAAAGCAAATTATTTATAAATATTCCTGACATTAGTAAATTCACAATCATTACATTTCATTAAGGCAGGATAATCACATTGTTTATTATTTCGCATCTAAATGATATTAAAATAAATCCCAAGGAATTAATAGTTAGGATTTATTTTAATGTTATTCTCCACTGACTGTATTATAGTTATGATTATTGTTATACAGTGTTTTTGTCATCACCACTTTAAATGTGTAGTGTTGATGGTGAATAAGAAAAGTCTACTCACGTTTAGCACTGAGTTTAATCAACACTGCTTTAAATGTACATATTACAGTGATAACACCAATGGTAAAATCACAATTAAACACGGTACAGTATACGTAGTGTGTTCAAAAAGTATCGCGAATTTTGTGTATTTTCAAAAATTATTTATTTATTCGTGAATATCTATTTTGTCCACTTTAAAGCAATCCCCCTGGGATATTATACACTTCCGCCAACGTTTTTTCTAATCTTCGAAGCACTTCAAAAAAATCATTTTTTTGTATCTTGTTCAGCTCCTCCTTCGATGCTGTCTTTATCTTGTCAATCGTGACGTAGCGTTGTCCTTTCATGGGCCTCCTCAGTTTCGGGAACAAGAAATTCACAGGAAGCCAGATCTGGGGAATACGGTGGCTGCGGTGTCATTAGTATGTTGTTTTTGGCCAAGAAGTCGCTTACAAGCAGCGATGTGTGAGTGATTTTGGTACGAATTTTGCGGCGACTTGTCTCATGTTGAATTGCGTAAAATAGAACGAGAGATATCCCTTTCTCTTTCTAGTATGTTTTTTGAGAGGGAAAAGCGGCAGACCTGCAACGTTTAGTACTATTTTTGTAGTAGTATGTGTTTACGTTATTGGTCACACGAAATACAGGTATGGATAAACATTGTGACAACGAAAAAAAAATCTACATATTTTACGCTATATACTATTCCCGTAAAAGGAGCGCAGACGCTTCCAACCTGTATATTTAGCTATTGTACTCTAAATTTATGACATCTCATCTCATCATCAGTTTTAAGTAGCACAAATTGTAAGTAATGTATTATATTATTTTATACTTTGCCTAGGCATTTTGTAACGGTAACGTTTGTAATGGGCAATAATATTCATATTACTAGAAAATAAGTAAGAAAACTTATAAAAATTTTAACGTAGCGGGATTTGAACCTGCACCTCTCGGAAACCATCCAAGCGCGCTGACCGCAAAGCCATACGTTCTCGTATAGCTTAGCGGTCAGGGTCAGTAAAAAGTAAGATGAAGTATGACAAAATATAAATCGAAATATGACAACATTGTGGTGTAACTAAAATACAGAACACCTCGATGTAACATCGATTCGAGATGTCAATAAGTATTATTTTGGGAAACATCAACATACGTCAGCAAACGCGCGTTGAATAAATCATGCGGCAAGCGCGCGACGCGAGACTTCCATGTTGCAAATTTAATGTGCGAGGCGATCGTCAATGTTTAAAATTTTTTATGAAATGTCGAATTTTCTTTAGTTCTTACTTTCTAATATGTTTACTGGTTTCAGTGATCTAAAAGCTATACTTATATAGCTTTTACTTCTATAGGTGCTGTATTAGCGCAGTTAGGATATATACGTAATCTTTCTACGGCGAGTTTGAGTTCTAGCATTTTTTTTTATGAAAAAAGACAAGGCAAGGAGCGTTCGGGTCACCTGATGGTAAGTGATCACCGCCGCCCACGACCCCGTGCAACACCAGAGGAGCTACAGGTGCGTTATCGGCTTTTAAGGTGGGTTGGGCGCTGGAGCCCGGCATTACCTGATGCGAAACGCAGTGGCATAAGGCCACTACTTAACGCTGGTTTTAAATGCCGAGGGTGGTAATGATCCGATCGACTCTGCCCATGCGTGATGCCATTGCTGGTGACGTGACTCTACCACACGTACTTTAGTCGCCTCTTACAAAACGACCAGTACCAGGTTGATCCTATTCTAGGCCGGGATCACACGGCAACGATTAATCAGGCTCTAAAAAATTAATGGAAAGCTGACATTCGTTCTCGTTAATAAACCATGAATATAACAAATATTGGCAATCTTAATGGAGCCGGACTCGTGCAAGCAGCAACACGGAAGCATCGCGAGTATATTACCGCCTACAATTAGCGAGTCGTGTCGGACGGGCCCGCGCCTCGCGCTCTCGTCCGCCGCGCCGGCTGCCGCTGCGCGCCCGAAATAAAATATGACATGTTCACGCATCTCCGGCGTCATCCTCCGCCGCGCCGCACTTCATCAAACTTTTGATTACTTTGCTATAAATGATACACAGATTATTACACGAATCAATCTATTTCTGCGATACTGAATAAAGACACAACAGATTGTGTTGGGAGTAAAACATGTAATGTACGTAACCTAAAATACAAATTGGCAAATAAAATACAAATGGCATTACGTGCTGAGAGGCGGAACTCGACGCCGCGCTTTGCCTCGACATCATAGCGAAGAAATGGAAATATAAATGTAAATAAATATTTCATTTCCTCGAGTGGCGATCGAACTCACAACCAGTCGATTTTATAGTCACACTTTGTGTCCCTGCGTAACGACTGGCCTCAACAAGGATATACTTAAGTATATTTTATATGTTTTTAAACATTTTTAAAGTGTTATTCCACACTTAGGAAAGAAAAATACTTATTTAGAAAACGTATAAAAATTTGAACGCAGCGGGACTCGAACCCGCGCCTCCTGGAAACCGACCAGGCGC
>DWMY01002015.1:0-12795 GCA_018249775.1 Heliconius hecalesia formosus
TTTTTTTTTAAATATTTTCAATGTACAGAAACGACTTTTCTACAGATTTATTATAAGTATAGATATAGATTTGTAAAATATTTTCCTATTATAGCGGGGGCTAGATCTCCTACATATATATCTGTTTGTTGTTACTACACATTGTAACTCCCAAAAAAGTAAACAGGTTTTGAACAATTTCTAAGGTTCCCTACCTCAAAAAAAACGGAAGTCTTATACTATCACTTTGTTGTCTGTCAATCAGTCTACACATTTTGAATGAAACTCTTTAACTGGATTAATAGCACATATTTAGTACTATTTTTTTCTTAATACACTGAATTACGTTCGTGTCTTCATATACCTATAATGTACATATATAGATTTTCGTAATTTCCATAATATAACTTATCCATATTTACAATAAAATCGTAACTCATCAGTGTTTGTGCATGGAAGATATATTAGAAAAAATGTTATTACGGGCATTTAACAATGTAATAGAACTTGGTCAGTTTGTCTGTGCGTATGTTCACGGTAATCTCAGAAACGGCTCAACCGATTTAAGTGTACTTTTGTATTATTTTTTTTATTTTAATCTATTTATTTTTAATTAATTTAATTTATTTATTTTAATCGGTTCATAAATAAAAAATTAAAACCAGATTCACGCTGTATCCCGCCTATAGCTTCAATCTCTCTTGCATTCTTCCCGCCAATATCTCCTCTGATTTCCTTATGCTGGATTACACAAAAACCAGAACAAGTCCAAGACGTGTGGCCTATTATATTGGATCATCTCTGTAGTAAATCCATCTGCTCCCGCTGCCTTACCACATTTCATACTTCGTATTGCTTTTTTTTTATGAATTGAATATCTTTTATGGAATGAAGTTGTTCGTTAAACTTTCATCTCTTTCATTCTTTGACTTTTCGCGCTTCAGTTCGATCTTTATCAGTACTTTCGTTTGGTGGTTTCGCTCTTATGCTCTTTCTTTTTTATATCTCTCTTACTTTTATCCTTACCAGAGGCTTTATAATCTTGCCATGTTTTCTTCTGAAGAAAGAAATCTTCACCATCTTGCACTTTATCATTCCACCATTCGTCGTATCCGTTCAAATCACCACATATTATTATTTTTTCATTCTCTCTAACACTACTTAGAACATCCCTGACACTCTCCCAAAACTCCTCTAGTTTGCCTAATGGAGCATACCTCGTCCTGCTCACTCTGGCACAGAAAGGGACCCGACTGCCGGGTAAATCGGTCGTGCCCTTTCGCTTGTCTCAGTCAGCCAAATAACATCCAAATCTCTGTCATCCATCACATCTAATAATTCATTCATTTTTTCTTCCCTCCTCTTACATTCCACGTTTTTTTTTTCAAATTAAAAAATGGTCTATATTTTTACCAACAAATGATCGTATCGGCGGAAAAATATTCAAAATGTTCAAAATGACACTATAATACCATATTAGTATCGACATTGCACTGTTGATAGTACAAGTAGATACAGGGGAGAGGACCTTTGAAAATTTGTGTTAACAGAGCTATTTAAAAAAGAAATTTTGGTATTTTTTTTTGAGTAGTAGCAACACTAACTTGCACACTTGCCGCCGCTGATATTTTCAGTGAAAATGAAAGATATTATTATCAACGTCTACAGTTTGAGGCAATAATGGCGCAGGCGTGAAGGCGTACATTATAAATGCGACGATTGTGGGTTCGATTTTCACTCGGGGGAATGAAATATTTAATATTTTCCATTTCCTCGATCTGATAACAAGGCAAAAGCGCGGTGTTGAATTCCGCCACTTCACACTTCCACGGTAGTGTCTTTATGGGAACGAAAGATATTTAATGACAAAGTAATACGCCAGGAGGAATAAAAACGTAAGCTTTTGCAAACCATCAAACAATGTAAAATTGCACATGTAGGACATATATGTGGACATGACCGACACAAATTCTAACTATAAAGATGGGAAAAGTTTCTGGGAAAAAGACAACTGGTGTTAGAAGAAAATCATGGCTGAGGAACAACAAAGCATGGACTTCATCTAGCCAAGGACAGGGCTAAATATGTGAAGTTGACTGCCAACCTTCATTAGTTGGAGAGGGACTATAGCAGTGATTCTCAACCTTTTTTTTGTTGCGGCACATATTTAACAATTTCAAAATTTGGCGGCACACAAAGAGAAATTATTTACTACAACACACTGCATAAATAGATTATGACAAAAATTTTAAATATACGATTTTTTTTTGTGGATTTAAATATGTTATATATTCATGTTAAAAATATTTTTCTTTAAATGATATAATTTAATTATATTAACATTATTATATATTTGCAAAATTTGGCGGCACACTTTTGAAATTTGGCGGCACACAAAAGTGCCCAGTGCACAGCATAGTGGTTGAGAATCACTGGACTATAGGAAGAAAAAGAATGGGAACGGAGTTTCCAGTCCGATCAACGACCGCATGCCGAGGTTAGAGTCCTGCAGGATACGTACGTTACCGCCATCGGCATCATCTCAAGCAGAAACATAATGTTTGCAAGTTTTTCAGGGACAGAGTACCCTCTACCCTACCCATCTGGTGTCGTTGTAAAAGGCAGGGCTAACATCATTAACTTCAAGTTTGAAAAAAATTTGATCGGCGTGTCTTACAACTAGTGTCCCTCTGCCTGCTATTTGTGATATACTAGCTTTTTTTTTACACCCTGATGTTAAAAAAAAACGTCTAGTCTCTCGGAGCACAAATAAATCAACGCAAAAAGATTATGCGTCGTCTTAGCTCAAGTACTTAACGTCACATTTAATAATTCTAGAATAGTGGGGTTTTTGTTTTATTGCTACTTTAAATCAACAACTACTAACTACTACTTTATAAAATGCCTGCAATCTATATAAAATAAAAATTTGTAACATTCGGAAGTTGTAAATGGAGAGGTAAATAAGATTAAAGGTTATGTAACTATATCTAAGATACACAAAGTTTTGCATTATTTATGACGAATTTCCTTGAACTAAATGTAAAGCCATTTTAAATTTGACAATATTTATACTCAAAATCTTTAAACCCTGCTGTATTGTTGGCATTTAAAACATAAAAGGTATGGCAAGGTAAGGTAAAGCTACTTTATTTATTTATTCCTATCTTTATTATATAACATACTAGAGGGCGCGCGCGGCTTCGCTCGCTTATTAGGAGTGAATTCTAAAAAAACCACGAAACACGTGTTTAATAAAATATTTTTAACAGTCCGAATTTCAATTTTTATAAAAATCGGTGGCAATTTAAAGATTTTTCCATATAAACTTTCAACCCCTTATTTGAACCCTTAGGGGGTGAATTCTTAAAAACTATGAAACACGTGTTCAATGAAATATTTTTAAGAGTCTGAATTTCAAATTTTATAAAAATCGGTGCAGATTAATTTTTTTTTTCCATACAAACTTTCAACCCCTTAAATTTTTCAAATTCCCTTCTTAGTGGATGTCCAGAATATAAAAATAAACATCTGCCCAAATTTCACGTTTCTACCATCACCGGTTACGGCTCTGCGTGCGTCTTACCTCAGTCAGTCAGCACAAGCCCTTTTATATATATAGAAGATTATGTTCAAATTAATTTTAATATGTAATGTACTTGGGACATATTAGTTACTAGCGGCCCGCCCACGGCTTCGCCCGCTTAAAATACATGATTATTGATTTAATAAACAGAATTGATTGATAATTATAATGACTTCTAATATGATTTTTTTATTACTTTCATCTGTAATATTCTAATATGATTTTTTTACGACATTATCGTAATTTCTATAAGAATTTTTGATTGTGTCGAACTAAAAAATACGACCAATGTTGATATTTGATATTCATAAAATATACATAAAGCTAATTATTTATTATATGTATTGTTAGCGTACTCGTGTAAAAGAGGGTAGATTTAGGTGGAAAATAACTATAAAAGCAGTAGAATTGTGTCAATCAGGGGCACTCAGTTGTGAGTGACGGCCCCTATTGGAAGGAAACTAGTGTGAAGTATTGTTAGTAGGTGATACATATCACTTATTGCAATTACATAGTATCTCTTTCAAAATAGTTTAGAATCATATAGACGATATGTGTTTTTAACTTGTTTCTTTAAAAACGTTACCCGCTTCCGATTTCTAACAGTATATATTTTTGTAACATTACGTTCTTTTTTCCCTTGTTGTTTTTTAAAGGTCTGTTAAATGTGCTGATGTCAGTGAATAATTTAATTTACTCTTTTAGAAACAGCCTTAAATGTTAAATTATTAATTTGAAGAATTTATAATCTTCTTTGTAAAATAACTGTAATGTTTGCATATTAACTCCTATACAGTTTTTAAATTAGTTACACATATTATTAGCTTAATGTACAATTGGTAAATATGTAGTTATTACAGAATACACGTAGAAAGGATGTTTTTAGGCATTTTTATATAGATTTATTTCAAACGAACGAATGAACCAAAAAATCTATGTATTTGCTTGATATCTCTTTGAAGATCAAATCGTTCTTTATCTCTGTGTTGAATTAATTACGATTTAAACTTAACTGTTATGATTTATGAAGATAATCTCCACTAACAATTCAATTTTTATTTTTTTACTTTATTGTATAAAATATTATATAATAGTGCTTCAAATATATATATTTTTATCAACAGTCATATAACCAAGACGTTTCGAAAGTCATTATTTAGCCAGGAACCTTACTAGCGCAATTGCTATATAACATTCGCAGGCAAACTAATGCCTTGAGTTCATTCAAATGACTATAACTTTTTTTTAATGAACCGATTTTGATGAACCAAACTTTAGTAAGTAGTAGTAGTTAAGTTGAGTTAAAACAAAGCAATTGGTTAAACTTTTAAATATATCGGTTCAGTACTTTCAGAGAAAAATGTGGACATACATATCGACAGACAGACAGACAGATATTTTTACTGTCTTATTAAATATAGAGAATATAATAATAACAAAAAGTACGGAGACTATATATATACGTAATAATTGTCTCTCGTTCTATCACTTAATATCACTTAATATTACTTAAAAATCTACCAATGCTGAATAAGTTGTGCATTAATGTTCAAGTTAAAAAATATAAAAATAATCCTAACTAAATTATCACTTTCATACCTACATATTTCTCTACATGTTATTTTATTTTTCCTTCTTTAAGCTTCATGCTGTATTCCTCAAATACCATACTGTAGTATGGTTGATGAGTAGTGGCTTGTACTTGTAATACCATAACTGTAGTATGGTTGATGAGTATCTGGTGCAGCTTTCTACAGTTAACTTGGCCCCCAAGTTAACTGTAGAAAGCTGCACCAATTTGATTTTTGGATTTTATATCTTACTTTTGGATAGTCCCAGGTGAACAATGTTCAAAAGCTCAGAAAACATTACTTTTGAGTGTCCACAACGTGTTGACAGTATTGTAGGTAAATAGTATTAAGACACTCAGTTTCTTTTGTTTCGTCTATTTTTTGAAGTGTGCGTGCTGAATAGCAGTACTCAACTCTGTGAATTTATATCTTATTACCAAAGGCAGAAAATAAATATAATTCTATCCCACCAGTGGGTATCATCCCCATAAGAATTGCATTTAAAATCTGACACTGTGCTGCTTGCTCTATCACAACAGCCCAAAACATTTTTTACAATATATAATACTTAGTTCTTAAATTATTCTAATAAATATACAAATAAATACCTGGATGTTTGTACTTTCATAGATTTTTTTTGTTAAACAACAAAATATCATAGTGGTCTATTACTTACAGTACTTGGTTTGTACACATACATTAATGTCTGCAAAGTTATTTGTCATGGTAATTTACAATGGAGCATTTAATAACATTTCTATTATGCCAATATTTACTAATACCTTTTACTTACTTTGTGTATATATAAATACAATTTTCCTTTTTTTTATTATAATTTTAAAAAACCCCGATTATTCAAGTTCATAATATTTTATAAGATTTATTTATATATTTCACATTTTGACAAAATCAAATTAAAGAATAATTGTATTTTTATATAGAAGAAAAAAATGTTATCGGGGGCATTTATCAATCTGATGGAACCCAACAACAACAATTATTTGTATAATATTTAATGTTTCTTCTATTTGTATCTGTTCATAAGTTAAAAGTTGAATCAGTATAAGTATTTTGTTCGATAACATTGCTTAAAATAAATATTTTATTGAATTGGCTGAAACTTTAGTTTTAAATATGTACAGTATTTAAATTGATAATGGTATTAGAATACTAAAGCAATTGAGATTGGTACATAAATCATGTGGTTCAAGCGAGCAACGCCGCAATAAACTCTCTAGTATAAGAAATATACAACATCTATTATTTTAAATTATGAGTTTCTAATGATTGAGGCCAGTCATGGCGCAGGGGCACAGTGTGACTGTAAAATCGACTGGTTGTGGGTTCAATCCCCACTGGAGGAAATGAAATATTTATTTACATTTATATTTTCATTTCTTTGCTCTGGTGTCGAGACAACGCGCGGCGTTGAATTCCGCCACTCAACAAGCAATGCCTCCAAAACTTGGCGGCAAGTAGGGAACGGATCGTCTTAATACTAGGTTCCCTCTGCCTAGCCTGCTGTATGCGGGATACAGCGTGAAGCTGACTAGTTTCTAACGATATATAGCATAAGTGATAGTTACTTGTACTAACCATCAGTAATAAATTAAAGAACAGATATCATTTTAATAGTAAGAAGTTGTTTTGTTACGCTCTCTTCAGATTCTAAAATTAAAAACAACTTTAAATATATTTACTTACTATTAATAGTAGAAAAGATTACTGTGTATTCATCAACAACTCGCCCTGCGCTAGCGCACATCACCACCTCTAGTGATACGTCTCTCTGTTTTTTGTCGTTTAATTATAACTAATAAACTATTATACGTTACAAACGACCGATAGCATCGTTCACTTTCAAATATATCACAATTCCCTCTCTTGACCCTCAATAACAGTTTGACAGTTCGCTTCCCAAGCTCAAGGTGACCTCTACTTCACATTTATTCTTGTCATATTTTATTTGACAGACTTAAAGAACAGATTGCTATGGTATGTCAATTGTCATATAAATGTTAAATATTATCAATACGGTACATAGCTACGATTATATTACTAAGATAAAAATAATCATATTTCAAATAACAAGCATTTCTTGCCAGCGATTTTATTTAGAAAAAAAACGTGTAAGTGTGAGTACATATGTAATCGTGTGAGTACATATTTAATTATATAAAATACACGATTAGTTTAGTGTGACTGTAAACGCGATTAGTTGTGGGTTCGATCAACACTTGAAGAAATGAAATATTTATTTATATTTCCGTTTCGTCGCTCTGGTATCGAGGCAAAACGTGGCGTTGAGTTCCGCCACTCGACACGCAATGCCTCCAGAATTCGGCGGAAAGTGGGGAACAGTTGGTCTTAACACTAGGTTCTTTCGGCCTACCCTGCTGTGTGCGGACTTTTAAAAGAAATAACATGGGAACTCATACTTGTTAACAGAAAAAAATAATAAAAACAATGTCACGTAATGAAGATGCGAGTTGGTACTGTAACCCTTTTGAGGAGGACAATATAAAAGTTAAAGAATGAATAATTTAATTTACTCCTTCAGAAACAGCCTTAATTGTTAATTTTTTTTTTAAGATTTCGGTAGGGATTCATAATATTCTTTGTAAAATAACTGTAATGCTTGCATATTAACTCCTGCACAATTTTTAATTTAGTTACATATATTATTAGCTAAATGTGCAATTGGTGCCGTAGCGCTTGGCGCTCCGTTCTCTTTGACTAAACCGCTAGGGATAAAGCGAGAACCAAAGTTAAGTTACAATTGGTAAATATATAGTTATTACGAATACACGTACACGTAGAAAGGATGTTTTTAGGCATTCTATGTAGATTTATTTCAAACGACCGAACGATCCGAAGAATCTATGTATTTATTTAATATTTATTTGAAGACTAAGTCTTTCTAGAACGGCTTAAATTTAACTGTTATGATTTATGTAGGTAACCTTCATTAACAATTCAATTTTGTTTACTTTATTGTTTGTACTATGAACAGTAATTTTAAAATATATATTTTTATCAACAATCTTATAATCAAGAGGTTTCGAATGTCATTCTTTAGCCAAGAATCTTATCAACGAGATTCAAAAAGTGATGTTTTATGGACAGCGTCATCTATTAGGCTTAAAGTTAAACTGTAATTGTTTGGAATTTCACTTAATATATAGTTATATTAATCTTAAGCGACGTATTACTAAATACATATTATATAGTTAAAAATATAAATTTATTACAAACAGTTATACATTTATTATAAGTATAAGTATAGAGTATAGATATGCGGCGTTGGGTTCCGCGGAACGGAAGCGGAAAGTGGGGAACGGTGTATCTTAACACTAGGTTTCCTGTGTCTAACCCGCTGTATGCGGGATACGGCGTAAAGCTGATAATAAAAGTATAGATATAGATTGCTATATAATATTCAGAGGCAAACTAATGCCTTGAGTTCATTTAAATGTTATGCTGAGTTAAAACAAAGCAATTGGTGAAAGTTTTAAGTAAATCGGTTGAGTACTTTCGGAGATAAGCGTGATCATACACATAGATAGACAAAAAATTTAAAAAAATTTTTTTACTATCTATTATGTTTTATAATTATCCCTCTTATCCATTTAAAAATGCTAAATGTACAGACAAAATATTTTTACTATTTTATTATATACCATGTTAGGCTTTATTGCCATACCATGGTACTAGAATCCGTCACATATTGTGCAGAACCTGAGAGAAGCTATGTTGCGCAAAATTTTGCGACATTTTTTGTTTTGTCCGCATGCGCTGGGTTAGGCTAATCAAAGTTCAATCTGTGCGCGTGAATTCCTTCCTTGAATTAAAAGTTCCTTAACTCTATGGGACACATTTTAACCATTTACTCAAAAATTACAATTACAATTATCAGCAAACTACTTTCCTGGGATCACCGTGTCGTCCACAACGTTCAGAGTTATAGGTTTAACGATCTAAGAGGAGTAGCATTACAACGAAACGCACTTTTGACCAGTAAGGCCTACTGACAAGGTTTTCAAAACGTTTGTTTTATGTTTGTTTACGGAATAAGGCACATTTTTATAAATAAAAAAGAGTTTTCATCGTCTTTCTGTCTGTATATACCTATACATATATACATATATGATTACGCTTATCTCTGAAAGTGCTGAACCGATTTAACTTTAAGCAATTGCTTTACTCAGCAAAATATTTATAGTTTGTTTCATCAAAATCGGTTCATTAAAAAATGTTATCGACATGTGAATGAATTCAAATACTTATATAACAATCATAAATAAGCTTCATAGGAAATTTAAAATCTAAAGTCAACTCATTATACGACAGCATTATACTTATCTTTAATATATATAAAAAATAATGTTTGTCTGTATATCTGTATGTAAAATAGTAAATTAGATATGCATTTGATCATGTGATGATCTTTAACAAAGTTGTGCATGAGCCCACGAAGATTTCTAAAGTTGATACGACCAATTTTCGACTGATAGCGCCACTCTTATTCCAATTATTTTTTTAGTTGATGGCGTAGTTACGCACGCAGGGTACAGCTAGTAATTATTTCTGTATAATTGAAAATATAATTTATGCAAATCAAAAATAGTGTACTAAAATCACGATCAGTTAAAAAATATTCTACCCATACCTATATTATAAATTCGAAAGTAACTCTGTCTGTCTGTCTTTTACGCAATCAGGGCCAAACCGCTAATTTGTAATTGTGATAAAATACTCATATAGAGATACTTGAGGGTCTTCGGATGAACATAGGTTACTTTTTTTATCATATTTGTAATATTCTCGATATATACTAAGATATTACAATACGTTTCAATTTGACATGTAGTTTATTCTGCCATATTAATAACAACCGTCGCTAAGCAACCGTTGCTAGGCAACAAGGTATTATGTTGTTTTAAGAAAAGGTATTTTTATTGTATTTGAGTATTATGTAAATAATCACATGCCTTGCAACAACATAGCACAATACACACACACATACTTTGATAATATTGATAATAGACAATACATAGACAACCTGTTTGGTTTTTTTTTATTAATATTTTACTTTGGTTACGTTTACTTATTATTTTTGATCATTTAAATTAGTTAGATATTTCTTATAATAATAAGAATTTTCTCTAGTTGTTATTCTTTTTCGGATTATTATGATCATTTAGGCTTATATTTTCTTACCAATCCTATTAAAACTAAAAACAATTTCATAAGCATTCGTATAGTTCAAGCGGGCGAAGCCGCCGTATATAAAAATATGCGGCGACTATCTGGGTTTTGCCCTGTGAGTGCTAAAAGTTATTTACGTAGATAAAAATAATAATATTGAACATTAAGTGATATTTACCGTTTACATTAGAAAAAAAATCTTTATATTTTTGTTTCCGAACAATTAACTTTTTAAAGACTGTAATTGATAACCACGCATTTTGTCCGTTTCAATGTATTTAAAATTCATTTTTTAGCGAAACAATAACAAATCAAAAAGTTTCAAATCAAACGGAGCGAAAAAAAAAATCAATTTGTTTTTCGCTCCATTGCACAAAAACACACATTCTTATTTTCAAAAGTTAGTTTTTGAAATCAAAGTTAATTCATAGAACACTCTTCAAATCTACAAACGCAATTCAGTTTATGCAATGAATGAGGTGAGGTGTAGTTCGAACAGGCGAATCCGCGGGCGAACCGCTACTGTTATAATAATACAAAGACCACCTTTAACCCGAAGCTCTTATGTCGTATATTATCGTTTAAAATATTTATAGTAACAATTCTGCAAAGTTAATTTATAAAAATATTATCACATCGTCATTATATAGTAAGTTTCGTAAGTTGTTCCTATTTATTGTGTAATTTGACGAGCAACATGAATGTGGTAATAACAGGCGCAGCAGGCTTCCTCGGCGTGCGGCTGACGCACGCGTTGCTGCACGACGCCTGCCCGCTGCCCGTGCGGAGCCTGCTACTGGTGGACGCGCTCGCGCCACCGCTGCCCTCCTCCGACCCGCGGGTGACCGCGCTGGCGGTGGACCTGTCGGCGCCGGGTGCGGCAGCGCGCGTGCTTCCCGCCGATGCCCATGTGCTGTTCCACCTGGCGGCCATCGTCAGCGGTCACGCCGAATCCGACTTTGATCTTGGCATGCGCGTCAATTTTGACGCCACTCGGGCCCTTGTCGAAGAGGCGCGGCGCCGCAACCCCACGCTCCGCTTCGTGTTCGCGAGCACTGTAGGCGTGTACGGCGGTACGCTGCCCGCCGTGGTGGATGACGGGGTCGTCGTCACGCCACAGAACTCGTACGGCGCTGCGAAGGTTATGTGCGAGGTGCTACTGTGCGAGTACACGCGGCGCGGGTTTGTTGATGCGCGCGTGCTGCGGCTGCCCACGGTGACGGTGCGCGCGGGCGCCCCCAACAAGGCGGTCACCTCGTTTGTCAGCGGAGTCATCCGCGAGCCGCTGAGCGGGCTGCCAGCCGTTTGCCCGGTGGACGTCGAGCTGCAGCTGTGGGTGGCAAGCCCGGCCTGTGTGGTTAGCAACCTGGTACACGCTGCAGCGCTGCGGCCGGGAGAAGTGGCCGCGAGGGTTGTCAACTTGCCTGGTATATGCGTGTCCGTCAGCGACATGCTGAGTGCGCTCCGCGAGGTGGCCGGGCACGAAGTTGCATCTCTGGTGCAGTTTAAGCGCGATGACTTCATAGAGAAAATCGTTTCAACCTTTCCGAGCAAGTTTGACAACACTCGCGCTTTACAGCTAGGCTTCACGGTGGACGAGGACTTTGCTGACATTATTCGCAGTTACATCCGCGACGATCTCGGACGACAAATATAATAAGAACAAAACTTAGAGACTTATAGCTTATAGGTGTAATGATAAAGTTGGACCAAATCGAGGCCAATAAGAAATGACGTAATAATAATACGGACGAAACTAAAAATACAAGATTTAATTTATTTATATATTTATACTTCATGTCTATTGATAGACTATTGATATCAACCGTTCGTTAAACACAATGCCTGTTACATCTCAGATTGTTTGTACTTAAAATATAATAAAATTTGAGGAAGAAGCAATTTTTCTAAAATTCCCACCGCCCCTTCACGAAATTTCCTTTGTTTGCCTTTTCCTTATTTTTACACATAAGTACCTATTTATAATAATAGGGTGTGCAGGGCTGAAACTCCTTATTTTAAGAAATCCTGACACTAAGCGTTGCAAGTGATGCAAGTTGTTAAGTCATAACTCAAGTCAAACTGGACTGAACCTGCACTATAGCTTTGAACAAATAATATTTTTTAATTTTCAGAGCAACATTTTGTTGATAAAGTTACAAGATTATTCTGGGGTGGGCACTAACACTCCTGCCACCCCATTCCTACGTAAGTGCCGTTAATAAATTTGAACAACGCGACATTTTTTAATAATATAATTATTTGTTATACTTTTAAAAAAATCAGTCCGCTGAATTCTAGAGGCATTCCGTATTGAGTGGTGCAACTCAACACCGCGCTTTGCCTTGATACCAGAGTGAAGAATAGAAAAAATAAATAACTACCTATTTAATTTTCTCGAGTGGCCTCGTTTTTGATATACTTTTTCTATAAAATAACAGCTTATAAGAT
>DWMY01002016.1:0-12794 GCA_018249775.1 Heliconius hecalesia formosus
GTTGAGTTCTGCCACTCAACACGCAATGCCTCCAAAATTCGGCAGAAAGTGGGGAACGGAGTGTCTTAACACTAGGTTCCCTCTGCCTACCCTGCTGTGTGCGGGATACAGCGTGAAGCTGATTTTATTTAAACTAATCGACATTATGGTAGTGGTTGAGGCACGAGAGCTATGCACGGATCTTGGTATTTGGCACTCCAAATGTAACTGCCGTTGTCATGGTATGAAGGCATGTATAGAATGTACCTACGGACATATGTTTTATAGAAATAGTTGAAGTAAGACTTGTGCTTAGTAACGCGAAGGTTGTGACTTCGATTCCTACTCTAGAGACAAAATTATTTCATTTTCTCGCTCTGGGATGAAGACTAAGTGCAGCGTTGAAGTTCGCTTCTACATTCCATCGAAATTATCTCAAAAAGTGGGCGGGGCGGGGAGTCTTAACACTAGGTTCCCTCTGCCTATCCAGTTAAAGTAGATCTCAAAATATTTTTGAGGTATTTATTTAGAATATAAATATATTACTAAAAATGTTAATTATGTTTGTTTCATTACAGGTAAGATCGATATGGTGGCAAGAGCCGTAGGTAAGGCTCTTCAGTTCTCATCAACACTACTACATTTTCATATATGAAAATTACATTTCCTTTGCTTACAAATCGAAAGGAAATTATTTTAATTTAAGTAAGTATATGGTGACTACTTCCTATCGATGCCCATAAAAAATATATTAAAAAAAATGTTATATACTTAAAAAATAAACTATATAAAACACTAAAGACTAAAAAAAACGAGTCCTCTAATTTAGAATTTTGTCAAAAGTAATACGGTTGTGAGTTCGATACCCACTCGAGGCAATTAAATATTTCTATTTCCCCGCTCTGGTAACATGTAAAAGCAGGACGTTGAATTTTTACACTCATCACGCAGTGTCCCCATAATTGGACAGAAAGTGGCGAACAGAATTATCTTAATGGAAACAGAGTTTCTTAACACTAGGTTCCCAGGTTCCTTCTGCATATCCTGCCACGTGCGGAATAAAGTGGAAATCTAAAAAGAAATAACAAAGAACGATAAAAAAAGTGCGTCATCTCACTGTTTCCACAAGATAAGTTGGATATAAGGGGATCGCTAACCAAATACTCTACAAAAGCTTACGCTACTCTACGTGACAGTAAGTTTATTTACGAAGTCCAAACACATCCCGTCTATCAGACAGACAGCTTCTACATTAATTCTATTATTAATGCGTTGACTTTTTTATTTTGTTGTTTCACGCTTTTTCTCGCATTTTGCTGAGTTTATAACTTTTTTTTTAAAACAAAATGATCTCTAGCAACTCTATATAATATTTTGGTAACCTGTCCTTTTTTAATTTATGTATTTAAAATTATTTTTATAAAATAATCTCCATTGTTACATGCGACACTTACCTTAGCTGAAAAAACGGATATAATCAGAAATTCTAGTAGGTTTTCTATAATATGTAATTTTTTCTTCAGCTTCACTTGCTTAACTCTGCATCCCACATAAAGGATAGATGAAACATATTGCTAAGACACTTCTTCCACCATTTACCGCCCAATTACGAGACATTCTTGAATGTCAAAATTTAACTTAGCGCTTTGTTTTTTATACCACAGCAAGAAAATGAAAATAATAGTGGTAATTGAACCCACAACCGCCGCGTCAACAGTCATACCCAAAGCCGCTGCGCCACCACTACTTAACTTTAATTTATTATCTAATTTCAATTAAATCTTACATCTACTTCTCAATAGAATAGCGTCCACGGCGTAGCGTTCAAACGAATTTTCCAAAACCTTTTGATTCGGACATCCCATTGAATCAGTACAGCAGTGTGCTCTAGCACGTGCTTAATTTTTACTTCCATTTCAGTCCATAATTGGATTCGGTAACATAAAATGTGTGAAACAAAGCCTTTTTGTAACTATTTTTTTTGTTTATTAACCGATTTTTAATATAGGAGGTTGGCAGTTTGACCCATATATTGTATGAATTTAAAATCGTCGGTATATTGGATAATGATTGAACGAACTGTTTTGGCTTTCAATGATATGTGTGCTAATTTTCGTAAGTTTGTGTAGGTTGGTATTCTTATTATCGAATTTCTCGGTAGCTGTAGCTACCGTACCGTGTCCTATTATAGAGGCTAACTTTTTTTTTTAATTGTGAGACTAACCAAGACATTGTATTAACAGTGACATTATACCTATTTTTAAATCTGTACGCTATACTTCACGTTGTATCCCGCATATAGTAGGGTGGGCAGAGAGAATCTAGTGCTAAGGCATTCTCTTTTCCACTTTCCTCCCAATTTCAGAGACTAGGCGTGATGAGTGGCGTGACTGAACGTTGTATTTTGTCTTGAGACAAGAGCTAGAGAATGAGAATTGATTCAACCCCCCAAACCAGTATCGAACGTACAACCGCCAGACGCAGTGCCGCTGTGCACGACGGGCTTTCTCCATTGCACGAAGATTTCATCGTATTATATATAGGCATATAGTTACAATTAATTTTCTCAATCACTATTAACTACTAAAACCGATTTTCTTAAAAAGGAGCCGAACTCACGACCTTCGACTCATTAAGCATAGTGCGATACCGCTGCGTTAAAATTTAAAATTATATTATTAGATTACCTTGAATAATTTATAAATAACTACCTACTAAAATTTCATACTTTGCTCTACTTTTTTTTTATAGTAATTTCTTTATAATAGCGTTTTTGTAAACAGATCGGTTAATTATATGAGATAAAGCTGTAGCGGCGCGGTGGCTCAGCGTCTGATTGTTAAAGCGATGGATGTGGGTTCGATGCCCAATTGGAAGAATGAATAAGATTTTTTTCGCGAGACAAACAAACACTGTCTTGTGCCCCTGGGTCACTACGGCCCCGTATGACAAAGAGACAAAGTTTTTTTCTTGATTGGGACGAAATCTAGAACTTAGATTTCACTACTACAGATATAATAAACTCATTAAACCTAGAAATAGCCAGCTACTGGTTACAATAAAAAAAATATTTTTGTATTAGATATGCGCCGTGGCGCAGGGTGTGACTGAAACACGACAGTTGTAGATTTGATCCTTACTTGAGGGAATTAATTATTATTTATTTTTCGCTCTGGCACCTAGGCAAAACCTCGGCGATGAGTTCGCCACTTAACGCTCAATGATTCGAAAAAGTGGGCAATGGAATGTCTTAGCACTAGGTTTCCCTCTGTCTAACCAGCTATGTGCAGGATACAGCGTGAAGCTGATTTGTATATATTTATTTTGGGTAGTCCATTCATCGAGAAATACTATAAGGATATATTACATCACGTTAAAGTAACAAAAGCAATGTAACCCACTATACCTGTCACAGTTACGTAGTAATTTCTAATTGACCAAACAAACGAAGCTGCAAGCAAAACCTAGTATATAATATAAAGTGCGTACAGCACCAACTCAGTTGTAACAGGTAAACTATATTAATTCAACTTGACCTAGAGTCGTTTGATTCATTAACACTACACGAAGGGGCGCTGTCTGACGGTGTCGATGCTATAAATTAGTAGAGAACGATCAATTCGATTCTACATGCTGTATCATAAAAAATATGCAACGATCAAATCTTTAGAGCAAAATAATAATGTATATATTTATAGATTTTGTTTGTATAGAAATATGATGGTTAGTTCTGGAAGGTACATGTAAAATACATGTAAAATTTACTTACCTACTTTACTATAGAATAAATTACATTAATAAAAGCCGTTTGTTTCATTAAAATGTTAATATTTTTAAAATTTTATATGAGTGGGTTTCGAACCGACGACCATCTTGTAGTACAAGAATTTTTCAATTGCGACACGTTGTTTCACGCATATCTGCTATATGCGAGTAGACAAAGGGAACCTAGTTTTACGTAGACACGTACACGTCGTTCCTCACGCTTTGCTTTTAGAGACATTGCGTACTAAATGGCGTAATTCAACGCTGCAACGAGTCTTTATTACCAGAGCCAAGAAATAAAAATGATTCGCGTATACATTCCGCGCTGTGCCCCAGCGCTCTACATTTTGACGTCTTAAAAAAATTATGCGTTAACAACAATAGAGTATATACAAATAAGGATACATTTTATATATTTTTTTTGAACTAGTAGTATTTGAACTAGTAGTTTCTGATATTAGCGCGTCGAAACAAACAAACTCTTTTTTTTATTTCTATGGTTTGCCTCCGCGTATTAAAATATGGATTATAATACTTCAATTACTAAAGTAATTGAAGTTATTTATTTTTTTGCCCGGTGATAGCTTATATCGGTCACTTGGCACTGGTCGTCGATTGCTCATCCGAACGTCATGTACGATTTGTGAGCGTACATTTTTTCTATAACAATACTGAAAAATATTCTATGTAGTATATATACTAATACGTTTGACCTTAGCGTAGTGGGCATTGGTTGTAGGTTCGAATTTTTCTTAGTATATCTTTAAATATTTTCTTCATGTGGCTAGAGATGGATAAGGAGAACCTAGTGTGCGGAACTCAATGTGGCGCTTTGTAAACAGAGTAATGAAAGTAATTCAAACGTCTCCGTCAGTGGGAATCGAACCCGTTTCTCAGTTAGACGTTGTACCAGTGCGCATCGAAAAGAACATCCTATATTTATATCCTATACGAGACTTTATATGCATCACATATTCTGAGTGCCTGAGGTAAAGTTTAAAGTAATAGCCTATAAGTTTTTCATCAGAAGTAAACTAGCTTAATCTGGAAGAAATTTTTAAAATTTGAACCAGTAGTCTCTGAGATAAAAGCGTTCAACCAAACATAACCTTCAACTATATAAGGTTTTAAAAAATATAGATATATCCTTTTCTTATACTCTAAAGAATAAAATCAATTTTACTTTATTTGTTATACATTTTAAATTGTAATTTACGCACCTTATTAAAAAGTTTAAATAAGTCAAGTTTTCCACCGAAGAAATTTTGTATGATTGCATATCAAACACTATATTTTTTTTTGTAGCTTCACCGTGTATCACACAGTGTATCGCGTATTACAGAGTACACCGATGAAACCTGGGAACCTAGTGTTAAGACGTTCTCCAATAAGATACTTCCCTTCCTCACTATCTTCTGGATTCTTGAAGCATTGTGTGGCGAGTGGTGGGACTTGCCTTGTCACCAGATCAATCACTTTAATACTTTTTAGATACTTATTTTCTAATCGATTTACCAACTAAAATTTAAATGACACTGTAAAATTTGTATTTGTGATATTTTATTTAAAACCGTCTACGTTCGGCGTAGAGGTTGACTGAGCTAGTCTGACAGTAAAGGCGACGGTTGTGGGGTGCGTGGAGACCTGCCTACTACATACTATCTAACGTAAAAAAAAACAATTCAATCTAATAATTTCTAAGATTAGCTATTTATAAATAAAGATATTACTTTGAATTTTTAAATTAAAAATAAATAAATCACGATGTATCCAACATACAGCATGGTTATTAGGGAACCTAATTTTCCTTACTTTCCTTCTTTTTAATATTATTATATTTCGAGAATATTTCGAGGCATTGCGTGTTGAGTAGCGGAATTCAACGCCGAGCCTGCCTTGGTGCCAGAGCGAAGAAATAAAAAAATATTAAGAAATAATAATCAATTCCCTCTAGTGGGAATCAAACCCACAATCACATCGTAGTACCCATGCGCCTCGTCGGCCTCTTCATACTTTTTTTAATCAATAATCGCTCAATTCATTATTTATAGCTAAGATGGCCATCTCACAGCATCCAACATACTTTCGCTTTTCCGATCACGCGGACGCCAGCGCGTGTAAACCGTCTAAACTACAGCTTCGGTCACGGGACCCAATTATAAATAGCTTGAGCGGGCTGACGTCCACGCAACACCGAACCATTCATTGAGATCTCATTCGTGGATGGGTAGAGACTTGGAGACTAGAGTCTATTTACTATAGATTTTTAGATTGGATATTTTTTTTTGGGTAACGTTTTAAAATTGTATTTTTTGTGGATTAAATTTATGGGTACAATTTTTTTATATGAAATTTTGCGTTTTTTTTTTCAAATAAATCTTTTAATTAGATATAATTTTGGATAGTGCTTTTTTTTTGTTATATGTAGAATTATTTACTTTGGAATTCTGTGTATATTATTTCAAATTGTACGTAGTGTCGTTAATTTCTGGTATACAAATATGATAATTATCAATTCTATTCAATAAAACCTGTGCATACATTAATGCTATGGTAGGGCAGTAAAAATGCGAGTACAGAGTTCAATTCTCACTTATGATACTTATATTTAATCTATATTGGCTTATACCTTCGGCTTGGCTTTCGTGGATAGTAAGAGACAATTACGAGATGTGTTTGTCATATTTTAAGAGCCCGAGGTAACTGTATCGCAGATATATCATACCATTTTTCTCAATATTTATTGATTTTTCGTTGCGGCGTTGAGTTCCACCGCTCAACGCGCTGTCTCCGGAATTCAGCAGGAAAACGTAAGTGTCAACGGTATGTCTTAGCACTAGGTTCCCAAGTTCCCTTTGCCTACCCTCTTATGTGTGGGACAAGCGTAGAGCTAAAAGAATAGAATTTAAAAAAAGGTTTCAATTCCAACCAGTAGTTCCTGAGATTAGCGCGTTAAACCAAACAAACTCTTCAACTTTATAATACTAGTATAAATATGTTAACTCAGTTATGTTTAACAAAGCGCGTTTGATTCCGTCACACAACACACGTCACACGAAAAAAAAAAAACTTAACAAATGAAACCAACAGTCAACAACTCTACTACTATACGTAACTAAATATATATGTATGTTTGCGTACGTACATATATACAAAACATTTATTTTATTAACACCTAATAATATGCACGTATTGTTAATAAATGTACCAAAAATATGTACGATTTGACATTAATGGTTCAAGCGGAACGAATAGAGAGCGGGTGCTAGTGTATTTTTATATTTGGTTATTCTTGAGCACAATTCACAATTTCTACGTTGTGGTGGTGGTGGTGGTGGTGGTGGTGGTGGTGGTGGTGGTGGTGATGGTGGCGGTGGTGGTGGTGGTGGTGAAGCAACCACACCAGCACAGACAGAAAGGCGAACTATTATTTTGTTTTTCACGATCTCCTGGACGCGTGCCAATAATGTCTTAACTGATTGATTTTACGGCAGTTCCTCATCAATATAATTATCCTTTGTGGTTATGAAATGACTCTCTTATAGCACGCTTAATGAGTAATTTACAAAAATCGCTGTGTTTTTTTTATTGTCAATTAAAGTTGCAGTTGAAGAAATTGTTGGTTGTTAACATTTTATTTTTGTGTAGAAATTTCTAGTGCCTATATAAAAGGTTTAATAAGTATATTTTTAATGGGGCACCGCGTCTGATTGTGGTTTTGGGTTCGATTTCCACTCAGGTCATGAATTATTTTCATTTCCATGCTCTGATACCAAGATAAAGCGCATTGGATTTCGTCACTCAACACGATATATCCTGTAAATTGGAGATGAGAAGTGAAGAACGGAGTGTCTTAACTTAATCATAAAACTAGCTTCCTTCTGCCTTTCGTTACTATCTGTAGGAATACAGCGTCAAAGTAAAAATAAAATAAGATTTATTTATGACCAGTATCATCAATCAATACGGTAAACCACATACATAAAAATATAAAAGTGAAAAAAAAAATATTATATCATTGATCTGCACAGCGATTAAGAGGAGGTTATCAAAATGATTCACATGACTTCTCGTATTATGAATGGCCCGAACATGAAACAGATTAGTTTGATCTTCGACTCTACATGAATCCGGTGATAATCATCACAAGTTATGACGCGAGGAATCTTTGGAAATTTATTATTAGATAAATAAATAGTGTTGTTTAATTATAATATTAGCTATATCTATAATAGATACATTTGTTATTGTAAAAGTCTTCCGTTACTGAGTGTCTGGTGCCTACTAGCCATATCAAAAAAAAAAAATTCTTCCGTTCCCGTTGTCGTTCAACGCCACGTAGGTTCCACCTGTGCAGACAAAGCGTTCAGACGAAGCACAGATAGCGTTGAACACTGAAACATTATTTTTTCCAAAATTCAGAAGGGTTGCTGGCTATAAGGATAAATTTTATGTAATATATTTTTATTTTAGCTTTGGAATTATGGCGACGAAGGCAACTTATCAACTTCGAATTATGTCGGAGAGAATGAAGTGTCCTGACACTAAATTCTCTCTAAGTACCCTGCTATATATCCCACAGGCGGAAAGAATTCGAAATTTGGGTTGGAAAGTTGAAATTTACATAAAAGGAAGGTTAAGGAGAGCTTTTGCTCTTCTTTCCTTCTTTTGAGAGGATTTCAACATTTTTAATTTCACATCTTAAAATACACACAAAGTTACGGGCGACTACTAGTATTTATACTAAATATAAATAAAATATTTTGTTGTTAGTACGAACCGTACAGTCAACTCGACACACGCTCTTGATTTATATCGTAATAGAACATACGCAACACATTCGATATTGTATCATTCTCGAGTCGTACGTTTACGATCGCTATCACAAAATTTACGTCAGTAAAGTAAGTAAAAATACTGAAAAGTTTTCACGTCTTCATTTCAGGTAGAATTAAAGTCGCGTGATTGCCAACTTTTGTAAGACAACAAAGAAAAAAAAACACATTCATTGGTTTTTTTTTCTGTTTTTATGGCAAAAGAATATAATTTTAACTGAGTTATAGTTTTTTTTAAGTAAGCAGAGGGAACCTAAAATTAAGACTTATACAACTTTCCTCCCAATTATCGAAACACTGCGTGTTACGTGTCAAAACTCGGTTGCTTGGTTTTGTCTCAATGTCAGAGGGAAGAAATCGAAATAAAGCATTCCTCCGAGTGAAAATCAAACTTGAAACTGTCGCGCTTACAATCTCCTCATATTTTTATTTATCTATATGTACATATAAATAAAAAATCCTAGCAATATATCAATAGTATTTTACTCCGTGTTGGCGCGGCTGTCGGCGGCGCGGCCTTACAATAAAAATAAAGCGGTGAACAGTTTAAAATTAATCCTAGTCTTATGTTCTGCAAGTCGTCATTTCATTTTCTGGTGCTCAAAATAAATAATGGAAATAGACCAGTTAAAGTTTCACACGAAAGTCACCACATGTGGTGGTGCGTGCTGGTTGAATGTATATACAGTTAATCTATATTAAATATTATTTACTAGGTTTTTATCTAACACGACTATTTTTATTTAGTCGCTCTGGTAATGAGTGAGGCGTTGAGTTTCTCCACTGATGCCTGAAGAAATTGGTGAAAAGTGGAGAAAGGACGTGTCTTAATGGGAACGAAGTGAGGCTCCCTCTGCTTACTCTGCTATGTGCGGAATACAGCGTGAAACTAAAAAAAATCGACTGCGTGTTTAAATGGTAGAATACTCATTATGTATTTATTATACATGCCACAAAATGACTCTAAGTAAAAATTGTAGTATATTGAGTAACATCGTAACGTTTAACACAATATAACGAAGCCTCTTCTTTGATAAACGGATTGTCTAATACAAAAATAGTCTTTCATTTTAAGTATTTACTAATATTAACGCATTCAAACAAAGAAATTCACAACTTCATAATAATCACAGGAGACACGCTTGATCTGGAGGCATTAGAAAGGCATTTTAAAACGCGGATCTCAACGCCACCCACGTAACCCAGCACCACGTGTATTATATCATATATGACATATATGACAGCTAATAATCAAAATATATCTTTAGATATTTTTATTTTTTCTAAATAGTAAAAGTTGGCAAAAGCGTACGATCAAATCGTATGCAACAACAGAATAAAAATTCATATGTAAACTGCTGGCACGATGTTCTTGACTCCGCCACTTTATTTCTAAATTGCATCTCTTAAAATATATTGCATCGGGTGTGGAGAACGGGATGAATGTGGAGGAGAGTGATTTTCATTTAAATAATTCGGCAAAGAGATAAATTGCATTTTTTACTGTAATCTGCATTAATTAATGTTTTCTTTTCTTTTTTTCTTTGAAATAGGTTCCTTCTAGATTTTATCTGCAAAAACAAGAAGATATAACTAAGAGTTGTGTTACTAGGGCCCGTTTTTGTAAATCGCTTTCAGGTCTGAGATCGATTTTGAGACCACGTTGTCATTCATATAATTTATGAATGAAAGCGGCATCTCAAGATCGATCTCAGACTTGAAAGAGGTTTACAAAGACGGACCCAAGTGTAACTCTGACCTCAAGTACAGTAGTTAAGTACCATAGAGACGGTTAACGTGATATAATATAGCTTACAGTATTTCTTCGTAGATGGGCTCTTTAACTTAAAATTTGAAAATAGAATATAATGTAGTATTTGTGTGTATTATTATTATTCGTTAATTAATTTTATAAAAGATAATATTCACTACAACCCTAATTTTTCTATTCGATCCACTGGTTCTTGAGATAAGCGCGTTTAACCAAGCAAATTCCTCAGTTTTACATTGTAGTTTAGAGTAGGTATATTTTTATATTATTATGTTATTCACTTTAATATTTACTAGAATTGAAACTATATTTACAAGATTCCTAAAATATCATATGAAGTATAAATTTATATTCCTAATAAGCCTAAAATATAAATATATGTAAGGCCGAGTTGGCGCAGTGGAACAACATCGGACTATAAACGCGATAGGTGCGATTTCAATTTCAACTTGAAGAAATGACTTATTTATTTTTTTTCGCTCTAACCAAACAAAACACGGCGCTAAGTTCCGCCACTCAACACGCACTGTCTCATATTTCGATGGAAACGCCTTGATGCTAGCTCTGCCTACTATGCGGAATAAAATGTAAAGCTGAAAGAACCTAACCTTGAGTAAGAATCGAACCCATTATTTTTACGAGGTTATTTATTATTAATATAAATCTCGCTCATAAATATAATTTCGAACGCTCTACAATATATTTGGAATAAGTATTATTTTTCATGTATTAAATATAAAACGGCATTGTAAACTAAGAATTGGCACGCTTATACCGCGTGAGGCGTTAAAAAAGGATCCCCACATAATATATTATATATTTCTACATACATATTTATGTATTTTTTATGAAACTTTCGCACTATTGTTTTTATAACGTAATATATATTTAAATATTATAATATATGTTGGTTTGGTTGAAAGCGCTAATCTTAGGAAGTACTGCCTAAAATTTCTTTTTTTTGTATTGCGTGAAGTAAATCATTTTAATACAACCCACCGGACTTACGATCAGAGCTACCTCAGATCATTAAAATGTGGTGTCGTATTTCCAGTTTACCACGCAGGTGAAGCCACTGTTAAAAGTTAGTATAGTTATATATTCAGAGGATTTTTGCCTTAAAATATGCTTAGTTTTAACAAAAACATTCGATGTTTTCTTTTAATTTATGCTCATTTAAATATTACGTGGCTTTAAAAAAAATGCTTAATTCACGTGTTTTTTATGGAAGATTTAGAAGTTCCTGTTTAGTATAAAATAAATTGTAGATTGGTGCTCCGTTCGAGGCCTTTTTCTTTAGTTTATTGTTTGAAAAAAGTTAAAAAAAACTAAAAAAAAAAAACACTTACAAATGAAAGAATTTACCGAAATATTACAGGTTTATTTTTTGAAACCTAATGAAGAATAATGCAATTTTCATTTCATATTTATTTCATTTTCATGAGATTGAAAACAATTAAGCCTTCCTTAGTACGAACTATCCACCACAACCCTAATAAATTTAGTCAGTTCAAACCAAGATCTCGTGATCAGAGCGTTCAAACAAACAAACAAAAATTTATATCAGCACAGAAATAGATTAATATTCATATAAAATCTAAAGCCAACGAATTTTACAATAGATATTTGTTATTATCGTTATCATAATCATAGTTCCGTCAGTCGCGAGTGTTGCCGAACAAACAGCGCTATAGCCTTGGCCTCGCCACCCAATATAACAATTGAAACCGTTAAGTGTTACTAAGAATGTTTAATATTGGGAAATGGCTTGGTGATAATATAACAATTTTTTTAAATTATTATTTTTTCTTTCACGCTGTATCCCGCATATACAACAGCGGGATAGGCAGAGGAAATATATGGTTAAGACACTCCGTTCCAAATATTTCGTGTAATTTTTGAGCGTGTAGTGTGTTGGCTTTATCTTGTTACTAGAATGAGAGAATAAAAAAACTGGACAAGCGCGAGTTGGGTTCGCCCACTGATTTCGGGGTTTTGGGATGATTTGGGGTTTCATACAGAAATTAGAGACTCGAGCTTTTACTGAAACTAAGCTTAGTGTAGCCAGAACCCTTTCATCTGATACCTCACTTGAATTAGGGGCTTTAATATCAATTTTTGTCCCCCTTTTAAGGTTATTATTTTTGAGATTTAACCACAAATGTATAATTTCAGCTGGAAGTACACTATGTATTTTGATTCCCTTTATAGTACTGAAATACGCGTTTTGCCAATAAATGGCCATATCTTTTTTTAAAGTAAATATAGAAATATGATTTACTTATTAAATCGTGGGGCCTTAGATCGGAGTATATGGTTTGAATTTCAAATCGATATCTCCAAGCGTTCCTGAGATAAATCCTTATTACAGACAGACAGACGGACAACGTAGTGATTTTATAAGGGTTTCTTTTTTCCCTAAAAGGTACGGAACAATAAAAATA
>DWMY01002017.1:0-12790 GCA_018249775.1 Heliconius hecalesia formosus
AAATGAACTAAGTTTGAGGTTATGTTTCAAATTTATGATTCCTTAAGTATTTTTGAATATCAGCTAGCTACATATGAACAAATGACAACCACATGTACAAAAATCGAAATTAAATTCAAGTATAAATACAAATAGCGACTTACCACAGTACTGATATTTTGACTGGAACGAAACGTCTACTCACACCTACGAGCGGTGGAGCACTGACACAGCAATGGCGGTTGCCGAATGGCGCGGTTTGCAGCTAACTTCACTCGCGAACGAATAAATTGAGCGCCAATTGGACCTCGAGTCGGTCATATTAAGCGGGAAATTCAAATTTGAATTAGACACAACGGACTGATGAATAAAACTGAACACAAAGTTTCGTGGTTTCCAAAAATGAACTCTGAGATTTATACATTATGCAACTGATGTTCAACATAACTTAGTACATCTGAGACTACAGTAGAATAACAAATTTTCTTAGATTTGCTGTATTTTTATAAAGACAGCCATTTTATTGAGCAGTTCAGGAGTTGTGACATGCCAAAGGACTGACTTTTTGTGGTTTGTTTTGTTGTTTTAACAAACTAATTTTAAATATTTCTTGCTGAAATTGGGTGACCAGCTTAAAAACTTTTAATACTATCTAAATTAAATGAAACATCAAGAAAATTTATGAATATTTTGTAACTATTAAGTGATGACATCGAGTTACCCAATTTTTGTAGAATCACCCTTAATTATTATTTATGACTTAACAATTTAGCATATTTTTTTATTTTCTTTTTATTTATAGAAACTAAATAATACGTGGGTTATCATGCATTATTATTACAATATAATAATTTGTTATTTCTATACTCTACATTTACATATTCACCTTTTATAAAATGGCGTTCGCTTTTTATTCTCTGATCTTTACCTGACCTTTCGATTTACACCAAAGTGTACCAAAAAGTTATATGAACAAGTGTATGACTGTAACGCGACGGTTGTGGGTTCGATCTCCCTTCGAGGTAGTGAATTTTACAGTTTAACAGTTTAATATTTTCATTTCTTCGGCGTTGGCGTTTCAAAGTCCGGCGTTGAGGTCCGCCACTCAACACGCAAGGCCTTGTAAAATTTGGCGAAAAATGGGGAACGGAGAGTCCTTACACGAGGTTCTCTCTGCCTACACTGCTCTGTGCGGGCCACTGAGTGAAGGTGATTTTTTTTGTTCTACTGCGAAATTATAATATATACACCCACATACATATATAAATATCTGTATATAATAAATAATTTCTTCGTGATGAATAAGCCTTTAGTGGTATAATACACAGTAATTAAAATGAATCATTTTAACGCCGCATGCGCGAACTGCATATGAGAGATAAAATTAAAAACAATTATATATTTAAAGTAATTAACGTTAGTCATATATGACGATGTATTTTTTTTATATATATATCATAATGCGATATAAAAAATATACATAAATTATGCAATAGCTTCTATTACATTGTTGTAAAGAAAAAGGTTATATTTTCTAACTGCCTTAAACAAAATACGTACATAGGAATTTTCATTTTCAAGAAAATATTTAGGTTTTTTTTATTGCGTATCAGTGTCGGATCTCAAAGCAGTGCTTTGCGAAAAAATTAAAATAATAAATATACATATATAATTTAGAGTGGGAATAGAATCTACAACCTATCGCGTTTACAGACACACGCTAGTGCCCCTGCGTCACGACTGGCGTCTGGCTTTTTGGATTTACATACGTATATACATATATATATATTACTATAACAGAACCAGTTTGCAAAGCCAAAACAAGCTGTATACATAAAATTTTAGTTGAAAAGTTTCCCGTATACCTCTAACGGTAGTAATTCAGGGTATTAAACGATTCCGAGGCTCGCTTTGCACTCAAGGAGCAATCAGGGCATGGCGACACCGTGAACTTCTATAGACGAAGGGTGAAATTATTCCAGCCTTCATTCACTATTCATGTATGTAGCTTGGTTATTGAGTTTAAGTAATTTACTTTACAATTTTCGTGTTTGGAAATATAACAACAAAATATAAACAATATTTTGCTGATTGACAAAGAACGGCGTGAGGTTCCCAGGTTCCCTCCACCTACAGATACAGCGTGAAGCTAAAGTGTCAAACATGTCTGTACATATATTCTACAAGTAGTTGTCGCGGCTAAACCTAGGATAAGAAAAATGGTCATCGCCCAGATGAATGAATAACATAGCTAAATGGTAAACTTGACGGTAGGAGAAATCGGAGAAGATTTAAGATGGATCGACAGAGTCCGTACAGACTATTTATTCGGAAAGAGAAGGCTGGGACATTGTGAAAAAATATGTTGGAATTTTTAGTGTTAAGATAATTGCATAGTTGTCTTTTTAAATGGTTTTAATTTTTTTTTATTATATCGAGCTAAGGTTGAAGGCTAGCGAAAATCTAGTATAATACAAGTACCTACCGCATCATATAAAAGGCTCTAATTAACATCCAACCTATGATGTAGGTACATCAATGGCAAAATAAACCACGCCACGAGTACGTGCCCAAGTACAGGCGTACCTCCGGGAGTGTTTTATTTTAATTTGCATGCCACGGGCTAATACTATATCTTGCGTGCCATTCGAGACCCTTTAACCCCCAAACGCTTGCATCACATGAGTAGCCACTGTCTACCACATTTAGCGTATTTCACATATATTTATAGCGTGGTGCTATGGAATTATTTGTTTACTACATTTTTTTTTAATATGTAACAGGTTTTTACAATTTAGATCCGTCTGCCCTGAAGTCGTCGTGCCGCGAGGGTACAAAAGTGTGACTGTAATGCGAAGACTGTGGATCTGATCCCCACTCTAAGGAATGAATTCTTATTTATTTATATTTTTATTTTTTCGCTATGGCACCAAGACAAACGCTCGGAGTTAAGTTGCGTCACTCAACACGCGAAATTCAGAAAGGGGGAAACGGAGTGTCTTAACACTAGGTTCCATCTGCCTACTCTGTTATACTATTTAGCAGCTTCACGCTTCTTTCCGCAGTAGGATAGGCAGAGAAATTTTAGTGTTAAGACACTCCATTTCCCACTTTGCGTTCGTTTTTTTTTTAATTGAATGTTGGATGGCGGAACAACACAAAAAGAGGCTATGCTATCCGCCACGACGAGACGGCATCAACCATTTAATCTATTCAAATAACATATACATTTTTAAATATATACTTAATTTCGGAGATTGAGTGCACTCAAACCGTTTATGTATAGACAGATTTATATTTTTTATACAACAGGTACTGTGTTCCACAAAAGTATAAAGAAAGCAATTTAAATTTTCAATCCGTTCAGAAATTTTTGCTATATATTTTGCTATATAATTATTTAGTTTTTGCTTTTAATATATATACAAAGAAAATATTTATTTTCGTTATCAATTTTTACGACATCGACCTCATAAATAGGAATATTGTTACAAAGTTGCAGTTTTAAAAGCTATTGTTGTAAATATTTAAACGAACCAAGTTTCCCTATCATAATATATACTTTGAGTTTCAAAGAATTTTCAATCAACAAAAGTTCTACTTTATGAACTTCTTGTCTTTGGTGTTTGCGAACTTTCTTGTATAAGCTTTGTTCAGAAAAAATGGCTTTTCATTTTCCCTTAACTTAGACAATCTACTGGCATGCTACTCTGTTGTCGTTGTTTTGTCTATTTTTAGCACAACTTTTTAAATTTACATGTTAAAAAACACTTTATAGTTTATAAACATTAATTGAATTCTTCTGTACATTAGACATTTTTATAACTTTCAAAGACAAATAATATCCTTTATTTACATTCCTCTACCTCTTTCGTGTGTTCTCTATACAAGGTAAGATTGCCGAAGTGACTTTGTGCTCAACTGGCACGTTCGAAAACGATAATTAAAAAACTAAACTATCCTATAAACGACTATACTTCATTTATATACTAGTTTTATGAATAACTAGTGTTCATGAGGGCTAGTGTTAGAATTGCTATATGAGCCCTTCGAAAGGTATATTTGTTGTTTGAATACTACTGCGATCCTCCATATCGATGTTTAGGTTGATATTGTTGGGGTTAGAGTTGGTTTCCTTATATCTTTAATATCTCCTCATTTCTGTCGCAATTTACATACTAGTTTTTACCTGGGGTTTCGTAATCAAATTTGAAATACTTAACAATGAATAAGATTTGTGTTTGACGCATGCCACATTCTAAGAACACCAGGTAACTCTGACCGCTGCTCACAGTCACAGTACCTGTGAGCATCCATACTATTAACGTGATATGTAATATAGCCAGTAGACTTAGACAGTAGACTCGATAATTGAATAAACTATCCGATTACAATTTTTCAACTCGAAATAGTAGTTGCTAAGATTAGTGTTCTCTACTAATAAATAAACTCTTCAGTTTTATAGTATTAGTATACATAGAAAATGCTCGAAACGTTTTAGAGTTAATAAGCTCTAAATTATTTTAAAATCTAATACTTAAATAATTAGGTATATTCTCAAGTCTTGAAAACTAAGTGTAATTAACATGTATAATATCATTAAAAGCCTATAAATATTAAATTAGGTTTACTTTGAAATTATTAATTAAGTTAATACCTAAGCATTATGAACGTTTGTATTATAAACCTAAATAAACTTTTAATTATTGGGAAATAGAGCGAGGCCAGGTCAAGTTGGGCTCGTGGCTCAGGGGCACAAGCGTGCGACTGTAAACACAGGTTATAGGTTCGATTACCACTTGAGGAAATAAAATATTTAATATTTTCATTTTTTCGCTCTGGGAACGCCACTCAATGCGCAATCCAGATCCGAGAATTCAGCAGAAAGTGGGAAACAGAAGTGTCTTAGTGGGAACGGAGTGACGGGAGTCCAGAGCGAGATAAAGAAAATAATAAATTTAATTCCGAGTGAAAATCAAACCCACAACCATCGCGTATATATTAGTACTTAATGAGATTTCTACTGTACCTACTGTAAGTTTAATTTCCAATTAAATTCGATCCATATAAACCTATTTGTTAGTAACAAACAATTTTCTAATAAATGCTATTTACAAAGCGTTACAATTTTGATCACTCTGTGTATACTAAGTTTAAGATGTTGGCAAAGTACCCCAAAGGTCACCTCGGGTAAACCTTAAACTATAAATATCTGATATCGTCTCCGCCTATGGCTGTGGGTGTTATATTATATATCTACCTACTTCAATATCCATCACGACTTTCTCAGATAATCCTTTCTTTCAACATAATCTTTCTCGAAACCGCCGTTTAGATAAAGCTTATGGGCACGTTTACTTTGATATAGGTTTTATATTTGGTTTGCCTTTTTTTCATGTTTTTGTGAAAAGGGTCATAAAAACCTTCTATATGAAGTTAAAAATGAGAAAAGTTTATTTTTAATAACATATTACGAAAAAATATGTATTAGTAAAATAGTATAGAGAATTTAATAATGTGCTAAAACACTAGGTTTTCTTGGCCTACCTCTACTATACGGGCACATGCCACATTCAATCGAAAAAAAAGGAAAACAAAGATACACTATGTACAAAAATATTTTTGATTTCTTTACAAATCCTTTTAGAGTTTTGTAATCAAAAGGTTAAAACGGGGCCTAAGAGGGGGCTGCTAAGACTCCGCTGTCTGTCAGTTCGTCTGTCAAGAGGGTATCTTATGGTCCGTGATATTTAGATAATTTTTACACAAAATGTATCACTGTTGCCGCTATAACTACATATACTAAAAAAACAATAAAATAAATATTTAAAGGCAAAAATTTTAAAAAAGGATTTTTTGCCTTTTCTTTACAAATAATGATACGGAACCTGTTGTGTGCGAGTTCAACTCCCATTTGACAGGTTATTTGATTTATAATGTACTTACTGCTTGAATTCATTTTAAGCATTTTAATCGCGTAATTGGTTTGACTTTTACATTGACATTTAAATTCGACCGGTAAAAGGTTTAAAGTTTAATTTATGTTCTTCCGTATTTACATACCGCCGCATTGTACGTAGTGGGGATGGCAGAACTTAGCATCAGACTAGTCAACTCAGACCGCCGAAGCGCCTATTTTATAGTCATAAATGGTAAATTCTCTTTAAATTTTCCTTTTTTGTGGCGCAGGGGCACAAGGACTATTAATGGGACTGGTTGTTGGCTTGATCACCACTCGAGGAAACGAAATATTTATTTCAATTATTATTCAATATATTTTCATTTCTTCGCTCTGGTGTCGAGGAGAAGCGCAGCGTTGAGTACCGTCACTCTCACATTTCTAGAATTCGGCGAAAAATGGATTGATGGAATATTTTTTGATTTTACTACAAATATAACCTACCTACATCATCATATATACTAGTATAATTATTACCCAAAATTAATACAAAACATATCATATAAAATCTATCTTATTTAATCATACTAAACATAATTTTAAAGTTTCCATATAAATAAACGCTAACAACCTATCACATTACCAATTTGGCGCACAAAAGACTTAGTGCGACTTTGAACTAATTGCCCTCTCACATGCAACGAGCTAACGCTGCGGGCTACCGATTGTGTTTTAGAAGTTATTTATGCTTGGCGAAATTTCTCTACGTTTAAAATGGTCGAAATTATTTTGAAGACAATTTGCTAAATATACACTTAGGAATAAAGGTAAAAGCCCGGCGTTGTGTTCTGCCACTCAATGCCTCAAACAAATTCAGTGGAAAGTTAAGTTAAGTTAGAGAGTGTCTTTACTAGGTTCCCTATGCCTACCCTGCTATTTGCGGGATACGGATACAGCAGCGTGAAGCTGTTTTTTTTTTGATAATTTCTTATATAGTTTAGTTATGTTTTAAAGACTATCTTGTTCTGCATTCGGGCTTGTCTTTATATTTAAAAAATATATATATTCTAAGTCGAAGCACAAAACTAGCCTAGGCTTAGGTATTGATAGTCTGTTTCACATATTGGCGGAGAGTAAAGTGCGTAATATTACAGATTCATATAATACATATATGAATGAGTAAAAAAAAAGTAAATTAAAAAAACTAACTAAAAATGTTATTTGCTATAACATTTTTAGTTAAACCTTTTATTCGGTCCATTTAAACATTTCAACTAACCAAAATTTGCACAAGGCCGTAGTAGGTAATTTGAATATCTTAAAACCTTGGTTACGCCTTTATAAATAAAATATTAGAAGTCCAAATTTTTTCCCATATATGATAAAAAGGATTATTCAAGGTCGTAGGTCTAAAAAGGAAGGTTTTTTTAGCTTTACGCTCTATTCTCGCTCGTCTCTACGGCTGTTTCGCCTCTTCCACAGACATCAATCTTTTCATACACCGCCTCGAGGGTGTCGTCACGCTTTTACGTGACCTTCCTATATCGATACTATATCCTAGAAGGTAAAAAAATATTATCTAAATATTAAACAGACGGGGTAATACAAAGGAAATTTAATTTAAACAACAGCGGTCATTGAACTTAACAAAGCAAACCACAGTAATGTGATAAAGGGCAAAATATATTAAAATATCCAAAAACAGTAATAAATTTGACTCATAATTGCTGAAATTTATTATTTTTTATTTGGCAAACTTGCATTAAAATCCTTAAAGCATAAAAATGATTACAACCTAAAATAATTACTATGCAGTGTTTTGAATTGAAAACATTGACACCGGTTAAGATTGTTTTGCCTTTTCTTTTTAAAATTTTAAAGTGTTGTTCCACATTTATTCTATAAATTAAAAAAAATAATTGTTTTGCCTCAGTAGACGCCAAAGCTTTTTAGCAGGCATTTAGTGACGTAACGGCATAAATTACATTTAAATTATATATAAAATTAGAATATTATAATAAGTTTGAAGCGTTCGACAGAGATTTGTGAATATTTAAGATTCATTATGCATGCGCTGTTGAAGCAGAATCGGACTATTACACTAAGTATAAGAATTTCCACCACAAAGATAGAAGATAATGCCGTCGTGGCGCAGGAGCACAAGCATGTGACTGTATCGCGACGGTTGTGGATCAATTCCCGCTCGAAAGAATGAATTATTATTTAATAATATTTTAATTTTTCCGTTCTTGTACCAATGCACGGCGTCGACTTCCACTTCTCAAAAAGCACACACATACACACAAACACACACACACACACAAAACACACACACACACACACACACACACACAGAGTGTTTTCCATAAGGTTCCCCCTGCTTACCCTGCTGTATGCAAGATACAGGAGGGGAAGATGGAAAAAAAATAATTAAAGATATATTTGCATGTAATGGAAAATAGTCCTCACGAGTGGTTGAGTACAAATTCTTTTGAAATTCCAGACATATGCTCATATCATCCAAATTAGCTATATATGTAGGTGATTCTTTAGTCTTGGCAGTGCAAAATAGAACATTCGGTTTACGAATGAAAATCTAGTTCATAAGAAAATCAAATAATGGCGCAGTTGCACAAAGTGTGACTGTAAACGCAACTGAATTTTATTATTTATTAAAATTTATGTTTCTATTTCTTCGCTCTGGTGTCAAGGCAAAGCGCGGCGTTGAACTCCGCCACTCAGCACGCAACACCCCCAAAATTTGGCGGAAAGTGGGAAGTAGAGTGCCTTAACACTAGGTTCCCTCTGCCTACCCTACTGTGTGCGGGATACAGCGTGACGTTAACGATTACTTACAAGAAAAAAAAAACTATTCATTCGTAATTATAACAAATTGTTTACTTAGAAATATGATTCATTCATATCCTATAATAAACCCTAAAAAAAAACAACTGAACATTTATAAACATCGATTCAATATAAGGACGTTTGGCGCTTCGTATTCGTTGGTTCCCTATGGCTATTCCGTAGGGATAAAACGTAAAGCAAAATAAAACAAAAGATTACAAGAGAGAGAAGAGAAAGGTGACTTTTCGTTTTTAAGCTTGTGAAGAAAATAAACCACATACCATGATTAAGTCTAAATTTGAGATGTTTTTCCATAACAGAGGGCGACACGAGAGCGGCTATCTCGTCCAGGGACAGCGCGGCGCCGGCCGAGCACCGGTCGTCCGGACACGACACCTCGTAAGCACCGTTACACACCTCGAACTCCACGTACGCCTTCATACACTGTGGACAAATTGTATTATTAGATAAGACATTTATTATAAATACTATCATATAAAATGAAAGTATTGTAAAAAAGAGGCCGTCTTGCGTAGCGGCGTCTGAGTGTAACGGCCACAGTTGTGAGTTTGATTCTCACTAGCGGGAATAAATTATTTACATTTTCTCCTTATGATAACACCACTCAAGATGTAATGTTTTGAAAATTGGGCGGAGGGTAGGGAAACGCGTGACTTTAAACTAGGTTGCCTCTGCTTACCCTGATGTGTGTAAGATACAGCATGACGCTAAAAGAACATATTATAAAATATAGTTGTGATAAGTGTACCTTGCATGTTATAAAAACCTTCATATAGACATAAATACCTTTTCTATTTTATAACGTTTTAAAGGACTTATATACACGCTAAGTATTTATATTTTTATCAAAATAGTAAGTAACAAAGTACTAATTTATTTCAAGAATCCTGACATGAAATCTACAAAAATTAATTTTAAAAATGCAAACAACAATATTCTGCTATAAAATAAAAATACACATTTTTAATATAAAACATCGTTTTCTATAAAGCTAGAAATTTCAATAAAAATTTTACGATTCGACATGAAACATAGTAAATATTTAGTACGACAGGGACGGGAAGTAACGTTACTCTTTATATTCATCTATTCAGTTTCACGAAGATCGCTGAACTAGAAATGGGTTAGTTGGGTCGACGACATTGCGAAAGGCAAGACCATATGAACGTTGAACTTCATATTACACGAACATTTACAGTCAAATATTATTATAGCCATCTTTCTTATGATAATCATTAAGCATAGATACTTATTACAGTATTTGCGAGTAACATTTTTTTTTTATCTCTGTGACAAGATTTAATTAAAAAAAAAATATCATCTGTAAATAAAATAAATATGACTTAATACAAAAACAATAAATCGTTATTCTTATTACAAAAACTTTACTTACATATAAGAGGGTAGACAATCTATCTACCGAAGCGAAGGAGGTGGAGAGCGGAGTGTCTTAAAACTAGCTCCCATCTGGAAGCTAGTGTTAAGACACTCCGTTCTCCACCTCCTTCGCTCAATTTTCGAGAATTTGGGCGTTGAGTGGCTTAGCTCATTGTCGCGCTTTGACTTGATACCAAAGCGAACAAATGAAAATAATTTATTACTCCGGATGGGATCGAACACACAACCGTCGCATTGTAAGGAAAGTAGGAAGGCAGAGTAAATTATAAAACAATAAACTTAAAAAAAACACTAAACGAAAAAAAATAACTATAAATCAAAAGTATATCATATATAATATTTATAAGTCATCTCTTTAGAGTGTTGCGCAAAGGGACCTAAACATAAAATGATTTATTAAGGAAAACGTTTCAGAACGTTTCACACGCCTAAAGGCTATGAAATTGTGACAATAAAACAACTTTTTTTTTCTAAACAAACATAATATATAATGCTGAAATATATTGTTATTTTTTGTTTTTGATACTTATAATATTACTATATCAACAAATTTTAGGATGATATATGCACCTACACGTACCGCTTTTGATCAACCACATTCCCTTAAATCAGGCAGGCATCAAAAATCAAATAAAAAAATCAGCTTCACGCTGTATCCCGCATTCAGCAGGGTAGGCAGAGAGACCCTAGTGTTAAGACATTCCGTTTCCCAATTTCCGCCTAATCCTGGAGGCGATGTGTTGCATTGAGTGGCGGAACTAAGCGCCGCGCTTTGCCTCGACACCAGAGCGAAGGAATGAAAATATAAATGTAAATAAATATTTCATTTCCTAGAATGGGGATCAAATCCACAACCAGTCGATTTTACAGTCACACTTTGTGCCCCTTTGCTACGACTGGCATCTGTACGAATTATATTAAGCTGAAGGGTTTGTTTGGTTGATTGCGCTATTCCAACTACTGGATCGAATTGAAACTGTACCTATCTATTGAAGAATTAATTTTATTGTAATTTAATTGTAAAATTACTACGAGCAATTAATTTGTCACATATGTACAACAACAACAATACAACTCTTACTTATTTAGAAAACGTATAAAAATTTGAACGTAGCGGGACTCGAACCCGCGCCTCCTGGAAACCGACCAGGTTTATTTCCTAAGTGTGGAATAACACTTTAAACATTTTTAAAAATAATACAACTCTTATTTAGAAATATGTAATATTTAAAAAAAAATCGCAGTCACGTGTGTCTGCGTAGACAGATGTTATCATACAAACACCGCTAATTACTCCTCACACACAAACTCGTACATACGTGTCGTGCTTGACGTGTTTATCATGCAGGACTCTAAGTACTATGTTGGTTTTCCTCATTCTATAAGATCGCACATATTAATTCAATAAATATCACTTATCGCGTATAATTTACGCTTAAAATGTACATACATAAATACATTTGTATATTATAGTCATTAACGCAAATATATAACTTGTTTTTGTTGGAGCAATACAATAAATCAATATAAAATTATTATTTATACCTTAGATACTTTTGAAATGTTATTTAGTATAAAAAAATATAAGTCAGCCTTACGGAAAGCAACCACCGGCTTTGAGGCATTTCCGCCGCCGGCGAGAAACTCATCGTTTCCTCTTTGAAAAATAAAAGCTTCAAAATATTTTAAATAATAACTACTATAAAATATGTTTTTGGAAGTAAATATTTATAATATAATAGAGGGTAATTCGTTTTTTTTTTTTTAAATAAATTTTGACCAGGCCAGACACCAGCGAGAGATGCCCAAGTTAATGTTACTTTAACCCAAAGCTTATTCAATATCTTCATGTGAAGAAGAATAAGTCACAAGGAATGTTTATATCAGTAAGTTAAACAATAGTCACATATCGGCGGTCCCCTGGTAAAGTATCGAAAGTGAAAAATTGTTAGTTTTGAAGTGCTAACAGTAGTAGTCTTCGATAACACAAATAAGTTAATAAAAAGTTAATAGTTTAAAAAAGCGATAAGAATATTTCCACTTTTGATGATTTACCTAGGGACCAATGATATGTACAAACACAAAATCAAGATTATCTCGTAATCTGGTCATCACGTGCTGGCGGTAATTCAGCCATAATGAGATGATGATAACCGCGGAACATGTTACAGGTCACGGCATCTATTTACAGGGACGTGATTTATCCTAATATATATTTTTTACTACGTTCTTCGCTTTTCGCAAGAATTCAAGATGGCCGCTGCACTAAACGTCGCTTTTTGTTTTTTGCCTGTATTGTTGTTATAATGTTTATAATCATAATTTTTATTTTAACAATATTTTCAATTAATAATATTTATTTATTTATTTTAAGGCCGGTCGTGGCGCAGTGGCACGAAGTGTGACTGTAAAACCGACTTGTTGTGGGTTCGATCCCCACTCGAGGAGATGAAATATTTGCTTAAATTTATATTTCCATTTCTTCGCTCTGGTGTTGAGACTAAGCGCGGCGTTGAGTTCTGTCACTCAACACGCTATGCCTCCAGAATTCAGCAGAAAGTGGGGAATGGAATGTCTTAACACTAGGTTCCCTCTGCCTACCCTCTTGTGTGCGGGATACAATACAGCGTGACGCAAAAAAAAAGT
>DWMY01002018.1:0-12789 GCA_018249775.1 Heliconius hecalesia formosus
AACTATTGGAAACCGCAACAGATCAATTGTCCCTAAAATGGTTCTTTTGATACCTTTGGTCTACAATAGAGATAATAAACAGAATTAGAGTATAGAGTTACTTAAATAAATCAGCTTCACGCTGTATCCCGCACACAGCAGGGTAGGCAGAGGGAATATAGTGATAAGATACTTCGTTCCCCATTTTCCGCCGAATTTTTCGAGGCATGGCGTATTTAGTGGCGGATCTCAACGCCGGGCGTTTGCCTTGGTTTCAGAGCGAAGAAATGCAAATATTAAGAAATAATAATTCATTCCCTCGAGTACGATCGATACTGGGCCAGGACGGCCTTATTTTTTATAACTTATTCTATGTTAAAACTGAGAAAAAATTTAAGTTGTATGTCGTAGTGGGTCAGCTTAAGTTAATGCTAAACTTATTGGTGTATATTAAATGATTTTTATTTGTCTGCACCAGTAGACACATCGCGGCGTTGAATTGCACCACTCAACTCATTGTCTCGAAATTGAACAAGAAATGAGCAACGGAGTTTCTTTCCTGCTATGCGGGAAAAAGCTGTGAAGCTGTTTTTTTTTATATGGCATAGGCTGTATTTCGAGGTCGCGGTATGCTTATAATTTTTTTATTAAGCAGTACATCGAACACTCGATTACAAGACGATAAAAATCGTTTCTATTTTGTACAATATTATAAAACAGCTTAAAGCGTATTATGTTCATTTGTTTGAAATATTTGTAGACCAATAATAAAATATCCTCACAGACGAGAGAGAACGAACGAAATATTTATATTTTTATTTCAACAGATGACAAAGTGTAAATGTCGTAACTGACGCAATCATCACACAGTTTGTAGGTTGAAATGTTTGCACGTCGTATTGTAATAAGTATGTGAAATAAAAATAGTTTGAGAAAAATATTTAATATTTATAAATTGAACATTTCATTTTTTTCTTTCACTTAATAAATTCTGAAAATTATTTTCTTTTCACAAATAAAGCAATAGCGGTTATTAAGGTTTAATACATTGTATAAGGTATGTATACGTCATGGTCTAACTGATAAATAGGTCATTATCCATAATGCCCGGGCATTATTATAAGTGAAATGATGAGGATGGTAGTTTGATAAATAATGAATATAGCCAAGTATTATCATATATAATAGTTATTACTTATATGGCACAGTAATAAAACAGGTTATTTGTTTATTCCAAGTAAATATCATGTACTAACCGAAAAATTGTATGTTTATGTTTCGTCAAGTTCATATTATTTATTATTTGATTAAGGCCTCGAACATGTTTGTGGGACTTATAGAGTGGCAGATGTAGGTTCTGACCGGAGCTTGGCTGGGCACGTCGTGAAGTCGAAGATATGGGATCATCCTCCACGATCTGTCTGCAGCGCGGAAGCAACCTGCTCGCACGTACTCACAAAATGAAAAATAACCTGACTTTGTTAGTTAGCGCTCCTTATTTGAATTTATTATTTTGGATTAAATTCGATTTTTCTTATTGTGTTGTTTTTTTTATAGATTAATAAAATATTTTTATGGCCTTAATTTTTTTATTATATTTTTAATTATATTTATGGCTTTTAATATTATGATTAAAGCCAATCATTGCCAATCAAGTGAGTTCAATTGTCATTTGGAAAACAAATTATAATTTATAAATATTTAATTTTTTTCGTTTTGGTAAAAAGACACTGAAATTGATGAAATTGAATGAGAAATCCGCCACTCAACACGCAATGTTTCGTAAACTCGGCGTAAACTGATGAACGGAGTGTCTTAACAATTCCCTCTGTCTTCCCTGCTGTATGCGGGGTACAGCGTGGAGCTCAAAAAAAACACATTATGTAGAAACTTTGAGAGAAAATATTCAATGATATCATGAAATCCTCAATTCTACGACATAGACACGACAGTTTACTGATTAATAACTCGAACACACATTAACAATTGTTTCACTATAATTTGACTCTAAATTGCGAAAATAAAATTTAATCAGATCTCTAATTGGTCGCGTGTTAAGCGTTTGACTTCCTCCCGATGCTTAATGTAGCTATTAACAATTTCGCAATAGTTATTTTGAAATATTCATAATGTGTAGACAATGTGATTAAACAATGAAACCAAGATAATAATTAGTCAGTTGGTCCGATATAGTAAGACCAGTCGTGACTTAGGGGCACAAAGTGTAACTATAATTGCGACTGGTTTTGGGTTTAATCCCCACTCGGGGAAATAAATTATTTCCATTTCAAGACCAAAACGGTTGAGGCAATAAGTACGGCGTTGCGTTTCTCCACTCAACATGCAATGTCTCCAAATGTCAACAAAATTCAGTGGAAAATGAGGAACGTAGTGTCTTAACACTAGATTTTCTCTTCCGACCTTGCTGTATGCTTAATACAGCGTGAAGCTGATTTATTTATTTCGGCTATTATACATAATGCCCGGTCGTTATTACTAATGCAAATTACTTAGTCCATAACATATACTAGTATATCAGTTTGTATGGAGACAATATACATAATTTATGCATTTTCAGATAAATAACGCATAAATACTACCAGTAGTATTTATATACTACCATTTATGAGAAATTACAGTTATATAACATTTATAACATTTTAGGCGTATTCAAGATTAGCATCCGTTATAGAAATAAACGAGTAAGAGCTTTGAAATATTAGTATTTCTAATGGAATAAAGTATTTTCATATTTTTTGTGACGAGACAAATGAGCTTATGACTTATGTGAGTACGTATTATATAATTACGTCATTACTACAGTAACACTGTTGCAGATGTTTCGCCGCCTGATGTTGTTATAGTCCTCGTTGCGAACATTTCAAAGTAATTAAATGCTCGTGAAAACTTAGAGATAACAAGTTAGAGGTGTCGCGTCGTCTCTACGAGAGAGCGGCGACATCGACACCGCCACGTGACACTCGCTCTACATACTTCAAAGTAATTTAAATAAGCATTTAACTTGTCGCGCGATAATTTTATCTCCCACTCACTAATTACGCACAAATGTTGTGAATCATATAAGTTTCGACGCGACGTCGAGAGACAGAGATGTAGAACTTGTTTGAACGGTATGAAGACTATTCAAAGGAGAAACAAACTTATTCCTTAGAAAATGAGGCGCAAGTTACTTTAGCGTGTTGATCTGCGTTAGTTGTCCTCGAGCTCTCTGTAACCGCTTGTCAGAGGCGTCCCGTCACCCGTCACCCGTCACCCGTCAGTCCTCAGCCGTTGGGGGACAGTTTTAATACGTTATGTAAAGTATACGCCTTTATACAACTATATAAACTACTCATATCCGACGGTAACGGGATGCCGCTAAAGTTCAACAGCCGTCCTCACTATTAAATTAGGTAAGCTCTTACAAAATTAATATAATTCATTGTTCAGACATTTTTGAAAGAGATATGGTTCTTATATTATATATGGATCTTTATCGTGTAATTTTTTGCGTTGCTCCTAGAAATAACTAAAAATTGTATATGGTCAATTAGTGGATATTTAGAACATGTTATATATTAGACGTAAATCTGGATTATATCAAAATGATTAACGCAATAAAAGGAGTACAACACGAAAAAACAATCCGAATCAGTAGTTCTTGAGACCAGCACGTTCAATCAAACAAAATCTTCAGTTTATAATAATAAATATAGCTATAACGTTATTAAAATTAAAAAGCTCTATTTGTAGAATAATTGTATTACTTCTTAAGGTTTGCAAAGTAAAGTTAAAGATCGGTTTAAAAGCGTCGTTCATAGTGATGTTCGTGCGGCGCAAAATGTACTACGTGTCCTTATAATAGAGTCCTTGTTTAGCGATTTAAAAGCTGGAAAATTTAAAAGCTTCAATACTATTACAATTTTATGTCACATTTAAGTGAGTGGTCGCGGGTTCTGTTGAATAGGCGTTTAAATTACGAGCGCGTACTCTCAGTAAGAACTCCCTCTGTATTCTGTATCGATTCAACCTCAGCCAGAGTTACATTTGAATGTGACTGTTCAAACCTCGCTGAGTGCTCTGATTGTAGATTTGTAGAATCGTAAAACGTATTAAGTCGATTATAGCACGGCGTTGAACTCTTATAGTCTCTGACTTCTCTAAATCGTTAAATTCTGAAAATATTTTTTCTTGGCTGTAATGTAATATGACTGCCTTTATCTAAATGCGAGTTACACTCTTTATTCTATTTTTTATTCATTTTATTTTAGAGATATTATTGCATTTGTAATTGCGATATCCTAAGAATCTCATTTTAAATAAAACTATTTTAACCGGATTAATGGCGTATATTTTGTATGTTTATACATTTTTGGAAACCCGACGTTTCGAACACTTTGCAGTAGTCCGTGGTCACACGTGGTGGTAGACTGAGGTGGCATTCGTCTGTCAGTTGACATAATTATTATATCAAACTACCGCCAACGATTTCTTAGTTGCCTCGCGTACTGCCCTGGATTCCTGCAGAATAAGCTGATGGTATCTTGCCTTCTGGTATGGTGGGTTTGAGACTTCAATGATTTTATCAGTGGGTCCCAGGTGGTAGAAAGCTTCCAGCCATCCTCTCTATTGAAATTAGGATGTTTTTGTATTTCAATAGCCTCGCGGATCATTCTAGGAATCCCAAATCCTCGCTAAGGAAAACAGATACCATGTGAAATATTTCAATATTACACAGACAGACTTGAAACAAATTATTTTTATATGAACTTATTTCCTGCGTATTACGGGATATACAGAAAGAGCGAGCCACATGCGCCTCGTGAGTATGGGTGAGCCCGTGTACAGACGCTACTACCACTGGTACTGGGTCTCTATCAGATAGGATTTACATATATATCTTATAATCTAAATATTACTTCAAAAACTTATTACGTCTACTTATAAGGTCTTTGATTTTTTGCCATTTATACACTTTTAAAATATAAGGTTTAGACCTGATAAATCGAGTATACACTAAAGTATAAACTAAACGTTTCATATTTTCTTGGAAGCCCGACGTTTCGACTATTATGTAGTAGTAAACTATCTATTAATATACGCAATAAATCAGGTTTAAAAATTTCATATAAAATATAAAAAGCTTCATCTAAAATTGCGTATGTTATACGATCACACAAGCGAGGATAGGAGATACTTCCCGCAGGGGACGAACGAGGTGCGCAGTCATCAGCCTACGTATTATCCTCTCGCGACAACATTTGGCTTCACGCTCGGATTGCCAACAAAGTGCTCTCGGGATACAAAAGATTGTCAATATAAAAAGTGTATTTGTGGTCCCTCAGATCGTCGCGGCGCAGGAAGGAGCTAACGATAACGCACTCACTCGTTAGCGGTAATGAAGCGGCCGTGTATGGTAACCCACATTCGTGTGTAGTACAACGCGATATCACCTCTATATCCACAAATATAAAGACTATTATGGATAACTACGCAAAACCAAGAGTATATTTTACGCATTTTGAAAAATTCTTTCATTAGGCCAAAAATGAACCTACTTTAAATGATTATGTTAAAATGGCACTGAAAAGGAACGCGAGCGAGTTTTTACAAAAGAGGGTAAAGTGGTTTATGAGAGTGCGAAAATAGAGAAAAAATTAGGACGTAAGTAGTCAGAACCAGGTTCATATTTTTTCTTTTTTCTATTTAGATTCGTTTTGGCCAATGGATTTTTGGAACACATTTCGACCTTGTGGTTGTACAAACAAACAACACATACAAAATACGTAACATAATATACATAAATAACAATGCTAATGTTGTTTCGAATTAGTAATTTTATTTTACTTTTCTTTGATCTTTAAACATTTTTCATATTCTTAATGAATAATGTACATACATTTGAAATGAGGTGATTAAAATCAGGTTTTATATTAATAATGAGAATTTTATATTTGAAGGTCTAGACTAGCGACTGTTTTGTTTAAATAATAAAAAGTGTTTCCAAGACTTTTGATTCAACAATTTGGCTTTCAAACTGCTGCGCCCTTACTATGTCAGAATAGCTATAAATAAAGAGAGGCAGTTATGTTACATAATTTTTTTATTCAATTTAATCCTATTTACACACAGTTTTTATAGTGTAAAATAATAAAAATACCTATACAAATCCTGGTAATCTGACTTTAAGACTCTGGATAATGATTTCATTTAAAAGTTATAAACACCTTGCGAACAGAGTTGCGGGCGCCGAGTAGTTTTAAATATACATAAACATCCCCTCTTCATTCAAACCCACATCTATCGCATATATGTAGATATCCTCAAACTACACTATGAAAGTAATAATAGTATCAAAGCTCGTTATAGCATAGTTTGAGAAGCGGAGGTTCATCTGTAGTTAACAAAGTAAAACTAAGACACGAGTAAAGTAATTAAACAGGTACGACTAAATGAGTATGTTCACACACTTGCAACTTATGAAACATCTATACTAATATACTGTTAAGTGGGAGAGTTTGCTGTTTGTTTGTTGAACGTGCTAACCTCAGGAACAACTAGTTTGAATTGAAAGATTTAGCATTCAGGCTTCTTGGGTAGTGTAAGGGAGCACAATAAGAAAATTTTCCGAAATTCCTACGATATTTTACGATTGGCAGTACAGTAGAAATAGGGAAGCAAGTAGCAAATATACGGAAATTTAAAAAAAACACTGAAGTAGGTAAGTAGGAAGGTCAGATATATTCTGTTTTTTCTCCTTACAATAATATAACATTACTAACACTTAAGAAAAAATAAATGTAAGAAAAAATTACTACAATATTTAAATTTATGTAATGAAGAATAAATATAAAGGAATATGAAAGTTTCTGCGTAAGTTGAGTGACGTGACAAAGTCAGACAAAGAGTCTACAAACAGTCCCAGCGAAATATTCAAAGGTAAAGTTGCTACGGCAATATACACTTTAAGTCAAAAAAATAGATACGAAAATACAACCACTATTAATCTCTCGTCTTAATGTACTTTGCTGTAAATCATTATGGGGAATTTTGAAAACGCTACACATTAGAGAGAGTATCTTATATTTATTGTTGACAACAAAAACAAGTAGATAGGTAGTACGGGCGCGCGTCACGTCGCGTCACGCCGCGTCACGTCGCACATTACACGAACTCCACAAGTGGCTACAAAAGATAACGTCCACATTCACGGAATGTGTCGTTTAACACTTCCACGCGCCCACTGTGCTTGATATCACCATATTATTATATTTTTCATACGCGTCACGTGCGTCGTGTTTCACATCATATATGCTGCAATTTTCTCTTTAATACGTATTTTAGTAAACACGCTGAAATCATTTACTGAAGAGTAATTTTACAACAATGTATTTGAAGTCCAGCGCCGGTGAAATAAATGGTCTCTCTCATTTAACAAAGTGGCGCTATTCAGGGCGCCGTCGTTTGAAACACTCCACTGAGCGCTGGTGCTCGGTGGAGGGCGCGCCACGACGGTCACGAGCGGTGCGGGACACTTGTTGATACGCTTCTAATACATGCGAGATAAGAATTGTTCGGAAATCTCCCTTAGAGATTATAGATACAATTTTCTTTTCAATGTTGTTATTATGGGACTAAAATTTCAAGATAGAGAAGGTTGGAGGCTACTTTTTATGTTTGAATTCCAACGGTACCGGGATTTACGCGAAAAAAACCTTGTCTGTCTTGCGCGCCTTCCTACCGCCTACCTAAATAAGTATGAAATAACTAAATATTTCATATTATATACGACTATTTTTGCGAGCAAAATCCCACAAAAATAAATTACAATTCATTAAGTGTATAACAGTATAGACAACCATACTTAAATAATCAACCAATTATCCCTAAACACAGTTAAATAACATTAAATAAATATTAGTATTGTTCAAGCGGGCGAAGCCGCGTTGGCCGCTAGTTGTTAATAAAGAGGGAATACTTACTATATTTGTACAAAGTTCAGAAACAAACTAGTAGTTTCTATATTGTAACTACCAAAACTGGCATAAATAAAATATTTTACATTGCGAAATTTCAACTATTTTATAACACAAGTAGAGTTTCTATGAATAGAGCTCACTAGCAGCGGCGGCACTGGACGCGGTAGTACGAGAGCACGGCCGTGTAGTATACAGTTAGACTGCAGTGCTATTCATATTTATTAAAATGCTAACAAACGGACAAATGAATAAAGGTTTCAAAAGGAATATTCATATTCTGGTGGTCATTTCAATAAAATATGACTAAAGCGGGAAAGAATCCGTCGTGGTCATCATTTGACTCGATAGTCGATTATATCGTCGTATTCTCATCTCTTTTTTTAGAAACAAAGCACGATTTTGACTTTCTCAATCTAGATGAAGTGACTTAAAATTAAAAAAACATAATGTCTTCACAATAATATTTTATTTGCTTGAAATGCTAATGCTTTCAAAGTGAAAAAATATCAAAAAAAAAAGTAGAACTAAAATACACAGAAGTAAAAAAATTGTAACAAAGAAATAAACAAAATTTGTATAGAAAGTATGTATTTACTAAGACTTGAAAATATCTAGTACTTGCGTAGAACCATTTTCAAAGGCGCTAAAGCTCTCGGTGTCATCTCAAAGGCGGTGTATAATAACATTAATTACAAGCTGCGGTCTGTCCTCAGCGCCACAACCCACTGCACCCGCTACGCCCGCTACTGTCGACAGTTGACGACTAGAAAATACTTGCCCTCTTCATATTCTTTTTACATGTTTATTCTTATAAATATAAATATATTCTTGCAATTAAATGTAATCGTACAAGACAAAATACGTATGTTAAATTAAAGGTAATTTTAGAAGGTTATTAATATTATATTGTTAGCGTACTCGTGTAAAAGAGGATAGATTTAGGTGGAAAATAACTATAAAAGCAGTAGAATTGTGTCAATCGGGGGCCTTCGCTTGTAAGTGACGGCCCCTATTGGAAGGAAACTAGTGTGAAGTATTGTTAGTAGGTGATACATATCACTTATTGCAATTACATAGTATCTCTTTCAAAATAGTTTAGAATCATATAGATACGATACGTGTTTTCAACACGTTTTTTTAAAAACGTTATCCGCTTCCGATTTCTAACAATATAATATCATATATAATATCTAAAATATCCTTCTCAAATTATCTAAAAATAGTGAAATTCAAAATTTAGGGATATTATTTTAATAAAATTTTAAGTAATTAATATTTTTGTTTTCCTTGAAATAATGTAAGACGTAAAAATGCGACGGAAGCAGCTAATCAACTTCGACAGAGGCCTTCAATGCGTATAGGGAATCACGTAAAGAGTGAAATCCAGTTATTCGTATATAGACCGAGCAAAACAACATCTTCGAAAACCTCTTCACCTCATAACGTGACATATTTTAATCGTCAGCTCGAACCTGCTGTATACTCTAAGGTGCCCCACAGATATTGCTTATGCCCTACGAGACACTTACCCTAGAATATACTGTTTGTTTGAATGTGCAGTACATTTTCTTTTCATTAAAAACTTACTTTCATACAAGAGAAAGAATCTCTTATCAATCAGAGACATGGAAGAGAAACGAGGTCCTAGATACTAACCACGAGGTTCATGGTCTGACCAGCGCAACTATTTTAGTGGTAAAAAGTAACTCAGTTGAGTTACAGTTGTATGATACTGTCTTCAGAGTCGCCTTACGCTTCAGCTAAGAATGTGTCATATGTTGAATAAGAATAAGAATGTATTATACTAACGTCGACGAAGCTACAGATAAAAGCTAGTAGAAAATAAATGTAATTTTATACTTCTCGTCATCTTCAATACCATTCATATCAACTCCATTTACAGTATAGTGCGTCTTAATTTAGTTTCCAATTGAAATCATCTCTCCTCCTGTTTAAACAATATTTGTTAATATATTCGTACATTCATTTGAAGAGCGCAAACAGAACGTACAACAAAACTGATGTTTCCCCGACGTCGCCTCGAGACGCCGTCGACCGCGCCGTCGACCGTCGGATTTAATTTCGATTAAATGAGTGTAATACAACAAACACGAAATGAAGCTCTTTGGCGTCTATCTTCTACACGATATAATATTACATGTAATGTACTTGCTTTGTGGGTGAGTGATAAAGATCTGTGTGAACTGGATCTTACCTGTGAGCGTCGCCTCTTTGCGGTTAAGAGTAAAAAAATATTTCATTATTAGCTAAGAGTTTTCCAAGATAATTGAAGTACATTTTTCGGCTTTATAGCCTGATCTGCTGAGCAGAGAGAATTTAATATTAAGGCACTCTGTTCTCTCTTTCCTTTCAAAATCGAGACACCGCGTATTTAGACACTGGTTTTTGAGTAAATGCCGCACTGTGCCTAATTGCCAAATGGAGAAAACGAAAATAATTCATTTCACCAAGTAAGAATTAAACTCTCTGGCGATAATGTATGTGCATTAAATCTTTGGGAAATCTCTTCAATCCTTTGGGAAATATGTGAAGATGAAATATTACAGATACATAATTAATAAGAGCAAAGACAAAGAGAACATAACCTGGTTGTTCAAACACGCGCGTCTCCACTCACCCACGAGGCCCGACGGTGGTTCGTCATTATTAATTAACGCTCCAAGAGTACTCTGCATACATGCCTCACGAGGCCTCACGGAGGCCTCGAATAGTTCCCTCTGTAACGTATTATTTAGCAATAACTTGTGTTAAAGGCGAAATTTCAATTATATGTACTTGTAGACGATGAGAGGCGGAGGAGGCACTTTGTGGACGCTCAAAGGCCGCCTCATATAATAGCATTAATTAAGTTCCGGCGATCACCTGCTCTCCTAGTACCTCGAGACACGCTCGCGATGTTACTTTGATATACGCTTTAGTACTCGACAGGCCGATATTTTCCGAACTTCAAAATACAATATTTATGAATGTGATCGTTTTTGTGCGATATTTTTACATTTGACACTGTTCTTAATCCAGTTGCTATTTATTACCAAGAACTCGTCACGTCAATGTCGTACCTCACGAGAGCACCTGTGGGTGTCACACGCGGCAGTGTGTAGAGTGTAGACAGTGTGTAGAGTAGTCTATGTGTGTCGTGAAAGAGCCGAGACCGGATATAGTAATTACATTTCAAAGTCTCTGGCATTCTTAACTACTAGTACTTGATAAGATCGTCGTGACGCAGTGCCACAGTGCCGTGGTGTAAGTTCTAATCTCATTTGGGAAATTAATTATCTTCATTTTCTGGCCCTAAAAATGATAAGAAGATAAAGCATTGGGGTGAGTGGAGTCTTGAAAATTGAACGGAAAGTAGGGAACGACATGTCGGAACACTAAGTTATCTCGCGGGAAACTGCGTGAAGCTATAAATATCCCATATTTATATTATAAAAAGTAAAATTTTATTTATAAACAATGCGTATCTTCTATATGATATTTTTTTACGTATCATTTATACAATTCAAATAAATAATCAATAAATTATTTTCTTTTCCTTTTTAATATTTTTATTTTCTCGCTCTGGTAATGAGGTAAAACTCGGCGTTGAGCTCCTCCACTCAACACCCAATGCCTCCAAAATTCACTACCTACCCTGCTATGCTATGAAATAACAATTATAAAAAAAACAATCTATTAGAGCATTCTGTAAAGCAATCATATTACAAGGAGAGACTACAATTTAATTTATTTCATATTTCTTATTTAGCACAATTTCATATTTTTGTTTCAAACTAAACATTCACCAGAATCCAATACGTATCCTCTCGAAGTAAATATACAAATATTTTGGAGTTCGATATAGTTTATGAAATGAAACAGGAAACCAACTCAAAGTGTATTTACTAAGGGTTCAGCTTGTTGGTCGTTTGCGTGTTTATTTGAAACCGCTCCACTTGTATGGACTCAGTTCTGACCTCTCCAATAGAAGCTGATATTTTTTGTTAATTTAGATTATATTATTTTTTCTTCTCTCTATTTAGAAAACGTATTTTTTCCGTACAGAGATCAGTAATACAACAAATATTACAATAAGATACACATTATGACATTATTACATATTATGATTTCGACATAGCTAGATGAGAACGTATAGCTCATTGGTCAGGGCGCTGATACAGTCTCTAGGAGGCGTGAGTTCATGTCCTGCTACGTTCTTTTTGTACGTTTTCTTAGTCTTAATACAATATAAAAAATATATAAATAGTACGTTATATTATTTAGCGTACACTTAAGACTAACTCGACTCTACACGACGCTTGTGGTTTGTAATATCCCTCGTCGGACAGTTAGTGTTTATGATTTATTACATATTTATAACTGCCATATCAGGCCAGTCGTGGCGCAGCGGCACGAGGTGTGACTATAAAATCGACTGGTTTGGGTTCGATCCCCACTCGAGGAGATGAAATATTTACTTAAAATTTATATTTTCATTTTTTCGCTCTGGCGTCGAAGTTAAGCGTGGCGTTGACTTCTGCCACTCAACACGTAATGCCTCCAGAATTCGGCGGTAAGTTGGTAACATGCTGATTTATTTATTTTATACTAGCGGACCCGGACGCGGCTTCGCCCGCTTAAACCGTTTTTGAAAATATTTAACTAATTTAAATGAAAAAAATATAAGTAAACGTAACCATAGTTAAATATTAATAAAAAAACTAAACTAAACCAGCTACATTATTAATAATTTTGTCTCTGTCTGTCTTTCTATTTCCCCGAGCTAATATCCAGAATAACTGAACTAATTTTTATTGGACTTTCAGTGATC
>DWMY01002019.1:0-12788 GCA_018249775.1 Heliconius hecalesia formosus
CTGGTGCGCGTCGCCTTGGGGGGACGCCCTATCAGTGCGCTCTCTCGAGGTGCACGTGGCGGATGGAACGTTGCAGCCCTCGTAAGGGCTGGCAGGGGTCGCTGCGAGCAAGCCTTCCATCTTGGACAATATTGTTAACCGAGAGTAGACTTTTTTTATCTCCATCAACATTACATGTACATGAAAGATATAAAAATTACAAAAATACAATTTATTTAATGAATGAATTTTAAAATGGTAATAGTTCAAAGCCTAATACACTTTATAGGATAGTTTTCATTATTACATAATCGTAATTTTTAACCAAAAAAAATACTTCTTCAAGTTCATCTAGATTCCATAATCAGAACTTAACCAAACTTTCATCACATTACCCTTAATTCGTACCCTTTCCAATAAAAAAAGAATCTTCGAAATTGGTTAGGTTTATATTGAGTTATTCGTCCATTTGTCGCGTACATACTTAAAACAAATTTAAGAAATATGATTTTCTCATAGATACTATAGTCAGAAATGGGCGCACTAGCTTATTAATAAAAAAGGAGCACCAAAATCGGTTCACTCAGTCAAAAGTTTTGAGGTAACATACATAGAAACAAATACAGTCGAATTGACCACCTCCTTTTACAGAAGTCGATTAATAATAAATTTATTTTTAACAAAAAGAAAACCGACTTAAAACAACAAACTAAAAAGCAAAAATTAAATTTACTTAACATAAAGTAAAGCGTGCTTTGATTTTGTTAAACAAACATAATTAAAAAAAGATTTTATAATTATGAAGTCGGTGTCAAGCTAATTCTATAACAACCTTATTTAATAAGGTGTTACATATGCTTCATATCAAATTACTAAGCCTGTTTATTTTACTGAATATTAAGTAAATAATTCAGTAGTTTATGCGGGCGAAGCCGCGATCGGGTCGCTAGTTCAATTATAAGATTCAATAAAACAAAAGCACAAGCAGAACTACAGCGTAGGCTATAAGTATTCGTATTGAGAAATAAAATTCAGTAAAATTCAGTTTCCTTGTGAATTGCTGTATTCGCGGAGCATTTATAATGTAACGTCTACAGGTCTATAGGGATGTAACGTGGGTCGGTTTATAGTGGGAATCACAATATTCATTTTATTTAACTAAGTCATTACATTAGGAAAAAATATTTTAGAAAATAGAAAACAGTTCAATTCCACTGCGTTCATATTTTTTAATGAGTAAAAAACAAGATTTTGTGATTTTAAGAGAGAATCTCGAGAATTGGGTAAAATGTTCTGACGTACTTTCCACCTACCATGATGTATGTGGAATGCAGAGGAAATTAAATTAAAAAATATTACTTTTTCTCGAATTAGCATCGAACCCACAACCTGTCGTGCTTACAGTCGCACGATTGTGCCCCTGCGCTACGACTGGCCTCTAATATTTTATTTATTTAAATCGCTACCATCTTGTACTTGTCCTCTACCGATATTACCTGTAATGTATAAAACCGCTAAAGCAATTTTATTCCACAAGTTTAGATATATAGCATTTTTTTGGTATCGGTTTCAGAAAATTTTCAATTGAATTATAAATCATATTTTAGAACTATCAATTTAATATTTATACTCGTATTATATCGTATGTTTAAGACTTGGTGCAGCAAGACAGTGTCAACTGTGGCAGCAACAATTATAGGTTCAATTCCTATTCAGGGGAATAAGTTATTTTCAGACTAATTTAGATAAAATATGGAGAACAGAGTGTCTTAACACTAGGTTGCCTTTGCGTGCGATTCTATAATCAGAATACAGCGTGAAGCTCAAAACAATGGATATATGTTCATATCCATTTCGTGGCTGCTGTAGTATACATTTATGTGAGTATGTGGCATAATTTAGCACAGAGATGGTAAGTTCGTTTTATTCAGATAATAAAATGAAACGTTTCGATTTTTTGTTTCTATATATCCAATAATAGTAAATAAAAAACTGTTCGTTTTGTATTAGATACGATTGACAGTTGTTTAGTTACATCAAGTACTAATAGATTTAGACGAAACTCATCACTATAACCGAAAAAGGAAGGCAAAACACGCAGTTGAATTCTGTTGATACTCAACACGCACTTCCTCAACAGTTCGGCGGAAAGTGGGAAAAGGAAGTGTGTTGAGAGCGAAGTCTTTTAACACTAAGTTCCCAAGCTCCCTTCGCTAACCCTGCCAACGGCCATGTGCTTGATACAGAATGAAGCTAAAAAAATAAATCAGAAAATATTGTTTTGTCTTAACCAGGGATCTAATTCATCATTCACCACGATAGTTACAATTTATTGGGGATGGGTACAACACAACCGCATATTGCGGTTAGATACTTGCAAATTGAAATTCAAAGCAAGTTAGCTTTTGCTCTTTCTGGCAACGAGCTCTCTAACCCACATTGCCTATCAATGTTTGTTGAGAAGATACAACAATAAATTCCTAACTTCACGCTGTATTTTGCATTGCGTGGTAAGTATAAGGAACGTATTGTTAGCACTTAACAAACTCCAATACTCATTCTCAACTTTTTGGAGACCAAAAAAACTGTTGAGTTTCTTCCCGGCTTTTCTACCCATAGGATGGCCACGTTGAACTGTTCTGCACTGCCTACATCCAGGGGCTTTCCGCGATCTGGACCAGATAGTTGGTTTATCTGGAGGTATGTATGGTAGGAGGTAGGTATATGGTATATGGTATGCCTTCTGAGCCTCGTCAAATTTTAAAAAGATTTTATTAGCTTGATTTATAAATATATAATGAATCGTAACTAGACCATTCGTAATAATTGTTATCAACTTATGCGTATGCTAGGTGACAATATGGAATCTTCAACCTGGTCTGATGATGAAACTAGGACTAGATTAATGAAATTCCTCAGAGGTTTTTAAGTAAGCAACTCAAATTTCGTAGATTTTTATTTTGCATCTTTTTGGTCTTTTTAGTTTTTTTAAAATTTTATATTTTATTTCAGATATTCTTCGAACGGATCTCAAAACTTCAACAATCACATTATTCCAGTCAGATACTCTCAATACATATTTTACGCTCTAAAATACAAATGTATTATACATTTTGTTCATCGCATTACTTCTATTCAACAGTCATCCGAAATTATTGGCAGGCGTTGATGTGTAAAATACCCATGTAGAGGATTACATAATGGAATTTCCGAAACTTGTTAGTAAATATGAAATTATTATTAGTGTATTATAATTTATGAGGCCAGTCGTGGCGCAGAGTCACAAGAGTGTGGCTGTAAAATCGACTGGTTGTGGGTTTGATCCACACTCGAGGGAATGAAATATTTATTTACATTTATATTTCCTCGAGTGGGATCGAACCCACAACCAATCGGTTTTGCAGTCACACCTCGTGCCGCTGCGCCACGACCGGCCATATTTCCATTTCTTCGCTCTAATGTCGAGGTTAAGCGCGGCGTTGAGTTCTGCCACTCAACACTCAATGCCTCCAGAATTCGGCAGAAAGTGGGAAACGGAGTGTCGTAACACTAGGTTCCCTCTGCCTACCCTGCTGTGTGCGGGATAAAGCGTGAAGCTAATTTAATTTTAATTATATTTCCATTTCTTCGCTCTAGTGTCAAGGCTAAGCCTCCAGAATTCGGCAGAAAGTGGGGAACGAAGTGTCTTAACACTAGGTTTCCTCTGCCTACTCTGCTGTGTGCGGGATACTACTATAGGGTAATTTTTGTTTATCTACAATCATGAACTTTGGTAAGAAGTTAAAACTTACGGTACGTATAAAGGAAAATTCGAATATTATTTTGCCAAAAATTGATAATTTATTGTATTTCTGTCAGAAAAAAGCTATTACAAAATTTTGATCTGTACTTTTTCCAATATCTATAAAGGTCAACTTTGATAAGTTATACTTTTCATGTATCAAATACATTATACTGTTGCGGAACACTCGGTACTAGAGTGCAACTCGAACTTGACCGAAGATGTTGATTGATGTTTAGATTATATAAAAATGCCTAATAAGATCCTTTCTATGTTTACTCTGTATAATAACTATATATTTAACAAATTTAAAAACTGTACTGTAGTTAGTTAGCAGTTTAAATATCAAAAATTTCAAAGTGGTCGGAACCTGTAAGCATTTATTCATGCTAGATGCTTCGAAGACTCCCTCTAGGACCAGATAAAAAATATTGTAGAAAGCTTCTTGAAGAAACCTGGTATATTTATTTCTTTGGCATAGAGCGAGCGGTATCAGTGGGCTTCTAGATCTAGAGATGCTGAATTAGTTCAAATCGTAGTCCAAATTTTGTTGTGTTTGTCAAAAATGTTGTTGTATTATTATTGTCCTTTGAGTACCATTGTCGAATTTAAGTTTAATTTTATAGTTTATTGTCAAAAAGGATATTATTACATTTGATAAAACCGGATATCTCAGTTAGAGAATACCCTATAAATCTTAAAAAACTAAAATTTTACGGATACACAAAGTCTCTGATCACGTCAGAGGGACAAGTCTTAAAGCTTTAAAGCTTAATAAAAAATGCCGCAGATATACTTAATTACAAATTTCAAATATATTTAAAACTGCATACAAGAATTTTAACTAGAGTAAGTTTCAATAGAAAAATACAGTGGATCAAACCGGGAAAGCAAGTCACATTCACTTCCGTAGACCGTTACTTTACTGAACCCCGGAAAACTTTGTAAATAGACCTATTTCCTGTAACTATATCTACCTTTTATTTTATTTCTTTTAAACCAAATGATATATGCAATATGTGTCTAGTTCTATGCACTTATAACAGTTCAGTACCCAAAGAGTAAAACGGAACACTATTGCTAAGACTTCTGTGTCTGTCTGTCGCCAGGCTGTATCTCATGAACCGTGATAATTAGATAGTTGAAATTATCATAGATGATGTATTTCTGTTCCTGCTATAATAACAAATACTGAAAAATAGGCTTAAATTATATTTAAGAGGATTCCTATACAATAAGCGTGATTTTTTTGCCATTTTTTAAATACTGTGACGATACTTTCGTGGGCAATTCCGACTCGCTCTTGACCAGTTCTTTTTTATTTTATACTTTTGTACATTAGAAGGAGAGTACATAATTTTAAAATAAAAGTCGTTCTTCGATATTGTCTTCGCTGAACTAAATGACATTCTTTAAATTAAACCTACAAACATCCTGTATTTCATTACTCAACTACTGGAGTCAACTATACGTATTAAGTAAATTACTATCAGAAGAGAAGGCGGAAACCGAAAAAAATAGAACTAAAGCATCACGTTCGCAATAAACTAATTTCAACAAGTTTCCCTCGGTAAGTCAATTTTATAAGATTCTATTTGCGTGAAGCCGTTAAGTTCTCTCGCATAATAGAATGGAATAGAGAGTAGTAGCTTAATTTTTTTTTATAGGCTCACTGTTACCTAGAGCCACGGGCGACAATAGAGGTTGGTAGTCTGTCCATTGTGTGGGCCGTGGAATACATACTTGTAGCAAAAGACTGTATTTACAACCTTTTAACCTGCATTTAGTAAGGTAAGCGGAATGTGTGTTCTCCGCTTTCCGACCAAAGAATTCCCGCCCGGAATGGGTAAACGAAGTGACTTAGCTCTAGGTTCCTAGTTTCCCCCTCTCTACCCTGCTATGTCCAGGATATAACGTTAAACTCTTTTAGTTTAACGTTGTATTCTGGACATCCATCCATCCATGTATCCTGGACATCCATCTATCCATGTAGCCTGGACATCCATCCATCCTTGTATCTTAGAGAACCATCTTAGACAACCATGGCCTCATAATGTTGGTTGGCGATGGTTGTGAGATCGATTCCCATTCGAAGATTATTTTCAATTCTGCTCTGCGGACTTGAAAATATACATAAAGGAGAAGTCACAACGTTGATCTCACGCTAAACGAATTTGGGTAGAAAATTGAGTGTATGCCTAGCCTTCTATATAAGATGAGGCGTAAATCTAAAAAGAAAAAAAAACACTGCATCCCCTCAGCCTGTCCCTTCAAAAAACATTAAAATATTGTGCAAAAAACCAAAAAATCTAGTGAAACCGCGCTCAAAAACTAGTTTATCCTAGTTACGGATCTGTCATAAGTTAAGCTTATTGCCCAAAAACATTTTATATAACAATTCAAACTCCCTATTACAAGGGAATAAGGTAGAATTTCGTATGGACATAGCTTGTTAGCCGTGTTTGTTCAAAGTATTGTTGCCACGAATGTTTGCTATACTTCTGTGTGTTCTTGTGCTTCGTTTATAGAATTACGATACCATATTGGAAATTTTATATAGATAGATATCGTGGCACAGTGGAACCATGGTATATGTATATGCAGTGGTCGTAGCTTCATTTTTATTCAGGTTCACGGTGTATCATGTATATAGCAGGGTAGGCAAATTTAGTGATAAGACACTCCGTTTCTCATGCATCACCCACATGTCGGATGGCGAAAATCAACGCTGCGCTTTGTTTTGTTAGTCGTGGACGGCGGAGATCACTTACCAGCAGGTGACACGTACGCTCGTTCGTCTTGTCCTTTCCATAAAAAAAGAATAAAATAATAAGAAATGAAAACAATTCTTTCCCACGAGTTGGAAACGAGCCTACGGGTATCACACTTCCGAAATAAAGTACACACTGTAGCACTATGCTGCTGTGACGCTGTAAAGGCGACAAATTGTAAGTTCGATTCCCACTCGGAAGAATTAAATATTTCACCTCCTCCCTCAGGTAATAAGAAAGTGCAAAAAAAAAACAACCTAACTTATACACAACTTAGGTTAAGTAGGTTTAGGCTAAACTAATTTACAATTACACACACAATACACACAAAAGTAAACGACATATCGACTATATAAAACTAGTTTCATTACCACTAGGTACTCGTAAGCTGTCTTATCCGCGCCCATTCGACTGTTCAACGCGGTCGGACGTTGAGATGGATTGATGGCCTGTCGAAGCCAGGATTAGGACGGATGCAAACTCACCGGAAAGAGTGTAGACAAATGATCAATTAAACTTTTGTGTTAATTTGTGTTTGTGTGTTTAATATATGTTGTGGGTTCGACTTCCACTAGAGGAAATGTAATATTTAATATTTACATTTTTCCGCACTGGTAACGAGGCAAACGCGAGGCATTGATTTCTCAACACGCAATGCTTTCAGTCTCAGCTTCAACAGAGTTCGGCGGAAAGAGGGGAATCGAAGTATCATAATGGGGGCAGAGTGTATTAACACTAGGTTCTTACGTAAACTCTGCCTACCATACTATGTACGGGATACAACCAGAATGTAGTATAGGTACGTTACGTTTCAGCACTGGGTTTCTGTTTGCTTATCCTGCTGTGTGAGAAAAAGGCGTAAGGCAAGCGTGAGGCCTAACTGTTTGTTTACATGGATTTAAATAAGTAAAATGATAAATGCCATTCTCTGTTAATTTTTAGAAATTTTCCCTAAATGATCGTATACAATACCTACGCTACTTCTACTAAATTTCAATTTTCTAAATCAGTCATTCGGGAGTTTTATATATTTTTATAGCTTCACGCTGTATCTTACACATAGCAGGGTAAGCAGTATATATTATATTGTATAAAAAATATGGAAAAAAAATGAAAATTACATTTATAGTTAGAGGCCGTCGTGGTGCAGAGGAACGAGAGTATGGATGTGGGTTCGATCCCCACTCGGGAGAATGAATTATTATTTATATTTTTTTTCATATAATATATATTTTTTTCTTTGCTCTGGCACCAAGGCGTTGAGCTCCTTCAAGCATCACGCAATGCCTTCATAAATTCGGCGGAAAGTGTAGAACGGAGTGTCTTAACATTCCTACCCTCTACCTACACTGCTGTGTGCGGAATACAGCATGAAGCTAATAAAAAAAGTTTCACAGTATTATATTCATTTCGATTTTACTTAACTATTATAGTAGTTATTTGCTTTACATGTTACCCTATCGGAAATGTAATTAATTATAGCAACTATTCCACCCTCGTACAATGTAGCGTGTCTCAAAGAAATGATGTCAATGTGAATTAAAAAAACTTGCGTGACACATCTATATAGGTTGTTGTGAAATTTTAGGGTGGAATAATAATATAACATAAATCATAATTAATTATTCTAGACATATTTTTTGTGTTTTTCTGTATAAAAATTTTGTTAAGGTTTTTTTTAAAAGCGTATAAAAATTTGAGGCCAGTCTCAGGGACACAAGCGTATGACAGTAAACGCGACAAGTTGTGGGTTTGATTTCTACTCGAGGAGATGACATGTTTAATATTTTCGTTTCTCTATTCTCTTATTTTCGTCACTGTGTCAAGGAAAAAAGGTTGACTGGCTCGTTATCATAGAGAGGAAATTGAAAATATTAAATATTTCATTTCCCCGAATGGGAGACCAACTCACAATCAATCGCGTTTACACACATGCTTGTGCTCCTACGACACGACGGGCCTCAGATGGCCATTATTTTATTTATTTATTCACAAGGCCAAAATTAAGAAATAAACATTTAATTTATTCCTCCAAATGGGGAACGAACCCATAACTCTTACAAGTCCGCCTGTGCCACAATAGCATCTATATACATATTATATAATTTATTTTTATACGATCCTATCCAATCTTCGCAGGATCGTCGCTTCCTCCATTTTCCCGAAATTAACGTCACGTAAGAATTAGTTGACAACTGAATCACGCCAATTACTCAACCCTTAGTATGCTTTGCTAGGGGCATTCAGACATATTTTATTGAGATTTTCTATGGAATTTCCGTCTATAAACTAAATACTTCATAACTAAGACTTTGCTTATTTTTTATTTTTACTTTACTGACCAAGGTTTAGGCGGATTCAAAGAGGCCCGGGTTTGAGTCCCGCTACGTAATTTTTTTGATATATTATCTTCTATACTTTTTTATCCTTAGTATGGAATCCTTTTAAATTGTCAAAAATATCCTTTTGAATATTTGTTGTCGTGGCTTCATTACCGTCACGGGGTTGAGTTCTGTAATTCAACACACAGAGTTTTAAGAATTCCGTGAAAAGTGGCCCTGCCTACCCGGCTATATGCGGGATACAGCGTGAAGTTATATACAAAATTGAAAAACATTTTATAATACGTTAAACGTATAATTTAAAAGTTTTTCCTTTGTATACGAATGCTAACATACTTCATTCCACTGTACTAGGAAATGCAAAACTAAAAAACTTACAAAGGAAGGCTCTAACCTTATCACTAAAAGCGAATGTACAATGAAGAATAATATATTACTTTACGTAACAGAAAATATCTATTTTCTTTATCTTTTGAACAGTGTCGGAGTGTAAGCGGGACGGAGTTCGATCTGCTCTTGGGGAATGGTTATTTTTTCTATATTCTTGCTGCATTCCACACAAAGCAGTGGACAGAGAAAACATGGGAAGTTATTCCTTAACAAATAAGTTCACATATACATGTCAAATTTCATTTAAACGTCAAATCAGACAATTATTCTTGTAAATTCATAAAAATTTTATTTATACATATGTATATATTAAATATTTATACAGTTTTAGTATATTCTAATTATATATTTATAAACATATATACTATTCGTGTAGTTTATTTTATTATAGTGTATATATTTGTGTATATCATATTGTATTGTATTTTTTTTTGTTCGCACAGTTAACTATTAATTTAAATGATCGAGCACACCTACACAATTATCTTCCACACAACAAGGTTGGCTGGTAGAAAATGCTTTTTAGCGTTAAGCCTGCCTTTCGTACATGATTTTTTTATTTCTAAAAATGTGTGCAATAAAGAATAAATAAATAAATAAATAAATTTATAACACTCCCTTTGCGTCGGAGGTTAGAAAGAGCAAAACGTTTATCAAGTCTTAGTAAAATGAGAGAGGTAAAATGAGATCCATTTTACCCTTTTGGGTATAATATAGAAAAAAATGCAACATAATACGTATATTTAGCAGAATAAATAGATGAAATGGAATCTAATATTAAAACAAACCTACACTTAGTGCTAGAACTTAACGCGCTTATACGAAACACATACAAAATTAAAATTATATCCATTATTTAAGCATTTACTAGCAAATAAATGCAACAACTCAATATTTTCAAATCACCTACTCTGTGGCTGTACACAGTGTATACAGACAGACCTATAACAATGATTTCCTTTGGGAAAAATCTGATTCAATAAACGAGCTCGCTAAGTTGGCACAACAAACTCCGAACTTTGTGGTGCACTTTAATTTTTATTTTTGCGACTTTTCGATTTATCCACGGAGTAGCTGTGCCCGCGGCTTCGTCTGTTTAAAATTTAATTTTTATTTCTTAAGAGCCGAATAATATAAAACAAATATTTAATGTTATGGGAAGTTTGAAGAAATATAATAGAGAAAACTGCATTCAAATCGGTGAAGCTGTTTCTGAGAGCGTGCACCAACGTATTGACAAATAGACAATTTATTATTTATAAGGATTGTTCTGGGTTCTATAACATTTATCTACGGCAAATTTTAAATTTTCTTTCAATTATATCTTCCATATATGGTCAGCGATCACTTTCATTTTTATTATATGTATTGATAATATTGGATTCAGATCTATGAACCAGTTATTTGAATCATCAAATATTCTTGGTCATGGATCAATTCAATGCTATATTTGTCGGTTTAGCCCACACGACTCTGTGTCAATAAAAGCTACCGTATTGCATATGGCAGTAAATAGCTTAGTTCGTGTTTGTGTGCCTAGGTCATAGGCCGTAACTAAATATCCTATTGTTGTTAAGTTTGATATATCCTGTGGTAGCCTGTACGACTGACACTATTGACATTTTAATATACCTTGACATTTTCTAAGAGCTTGTAAGGGTTTAATCGAATAAAAATATGTATATTGATTTTGTTTGATTTGATTTTTGATGTGATTCGATGAAGATATACTAGGAACTGTTAAAGTTGGAAAACACACATAGATTTTGTCACATAACATGCAATGTTTCTCAATAAGCGAAAAATTACATTACTTTGTAAATTCTCGCACTAGATTCCATCTACCTATCCTACTAATTATGTGTGAAACTTGAACCCTAAAAAGAAATAAAATAAAAAAAAAGATAATATCTCATATTTAATATATGGACGTTATACGTATATTATATTGTAAAAAAATAAATTAAATTAAATTAGCTTCACGCTGTATCCCGCACACAGTAGGGTAGGCAGAGGGAACCTAGTGTTAGGACACTCTGTTCCCCACTTTCTGCCGAATTTCAGAGGCATTGCGTGTTGAGTGGCAGAACTCAACGCCACGCTTTGCCTCGACACCAGAGCGAAGAAAATGGAAATATAAATTTAAGTAAATATTTCATCTCCTCGACTGGGGATCGAACCCACAACCAGTCGTTTTTTACAGTCACACCCTGTGCCACTGCGCCAAGACCGGCCAATTATATTGTATTAGATAATTATATATCCGAAAAGGACATAGCCTCACGTAATTGCTGCACTAAATCAGCTTTTTGGTTTGAGTTTTTATTTATTTCCCACCCCATATTGTAATAAGATGGCTACCCATACATTCATTAACATATTATTCAGTTACATACGAATTTAATCAATCAAAAGACCAGCCGCGAAACGGGGCAACGCATTTTCATTTCGCTCGCTTTAATATTTTATTACTATCCTACTTAGCTGCGCAGAAACTTTTATAATGGTTTTGGAACGTAGCCAGAAAATGAACCTATGGCTGGTCTACATTTACGCTGAACATGCTAATATTTCTAAAAATATGTGTACATGTGTATATATATATAAGTAGTATAAGTGGGTATTATCGAATTTGTGAATAAAATTAAACGAGTGACAGAAATGTCCGGCTCGAAGGACTAAGATTTTCTTTTTAAATATTTAAGCTTCATTTTCTTTATCTGTACGCTATATTCCGCCTATAATAAAATAGGTAAAAGGAATCTGGTTTGTTACACTCAGTTCATGTAATTTTCGAGAAATTGGTTGTTGGGTGACGGAACTCAACGCCGCTCTTTTTTATGATGCTACGTTGAGCTCAATTTATGCCTTCTAATCTATATTTGATATTATGTTATAAAGCTGAAAAGTTTGTTTGGTTGAACGTGCTTATATCAAGAACTAAAAATTTGAATTGAAAGGTCTTATTATTTTGGGTAGTACATTTATCGAGGAAAGCTATTATGGGTTATATTTTATCACGTTGGTAGAGTTTCAATTTAACATACTGCAGCTTTGGTCGCATTTACCTGAGGCACTTAGAATGTGCGATGTGTCATACACAATCTTTAGTTATTTCTATTTAAATACACGGTCGAAGCTACAGGTAAAACCAATTTTTTTTGTCTTCATCAGCAGAGTATGCAGAATAGTGAACCTGGGAACCTAATGTTAGGGCACTCTGTTCCACCGAATTTTGGAGGTATTCCGTGTTCAGTGGCAGAAATCAATGCCACGCTTCGTTACCTGAGCGAGCAAATGAAAATATTAAATGAGTGTGGGAAGCGAACCCACAACTAATCCTGTCCATGCTTGTAATGTGTGAAATTTGAACATACCAGGATTTGAATGCATATACATGCATTCGAAATTGGCTTTTAATAAGCTTTATATATATATATATATATATATATATATATATATATATATATATATATATATATATATATATATATATATATATATATATATATAAAAAAAATATAT
>DWMY01002020.1:0-12784 GCA_018249775.1 Heliconius hecalesia formosus
ACATTGAAACCTGAAAAATTACGTACTTTTACATTGAAAGTGTTACAGAACATTTTAATATTTCAGTTGTATTTCTACGGCTTCGGCCATTTTGTCAAATGGAGATAACTAAGAGTTGCGCTTCATGCTCTTGGAAGCTCTTTATATTTTGTATTATTTATTTGCTGCTATTGATCATGGCGTATTGATCATGCAATATAACTGATAACCTTCCACGAACTACTTACAACAATAAAAGTATTGTTTGATTCGATTCAATATTAGTATAGAAGTATACATTCCCGTATATTGTAAAATTACTAAACAAACATTGTATGATAAACAACTCATTCATTCACTCAACACATCACAGAGTATTTATCAGTATTTCATCACAAATTGCATTCAGCAAATGAGGCCCTGAGACGGATAATGGTCCCCGCTCCGACGGGATTGCGAGTTGCGACGCGCCTTTGCATTTATAGCACCGAGAAGACTGAATTAAATCAAATAGAGGTATTATTGATGGAGTTATATTGTTTTGAGCTATGATATTAATGATAAAATAACATATATATTGTGCCCAGTCGTGGAGCCAAAGCTTAGCTGATTTAAAAAAAATAAAATAAATCAGCTTTACGCTGTATTCCGCCACAGCAGAGTTCCGAGTTCTCGAGGCATAGCATGTTGAGTAGCGGAACTCAACGCCGCACTTTGCCTCGACACCAGAGCGGAGAAATGAAAATATAAATGTAAATAAATATTTCATTTCCTCGAGTAGGGATCGAGCCCACAACCAGTCGATTTCACAATCATACTTTGTGCCCCTGCGCCACACTGGCCTCAATAAACTAAAATAATAATTTATTTTCTAATTATATATTTGTTCTTAGTTATTGTATATAAACGAAATAAAGCTAGAAGGCGTGGCAACAAGATTAAGCTCTGTGCTGAGTTTCGCCACTCAACAAGTTAAGGAAACAGAGCATATCAATATTAGGGTCCATCTACCTACCTGTACCTCTACCCCGGTAGCAACCTGAGTTTGTATTTTTTTACTTCTTTCTCACATATTGCTTGAAACACAGTCTAAGAAAGGATTTAAAGCGACATTTTTACCTAAGATCAATATAACTAGAGACGTACATAGATATGACATAATCTATCTAGAAGGAATAAAAATACTTTTATTTGAGTTCTTTCCTTAGAAATGAAATGTTAAAAACTAAGGATCAAATATATTTTTCTAAACAGCTAGTGGCGAGATCTGGTCCTCCATTTATTAAAGCCCCGGAGGTATTTTTGAACGTAAAAATACAAGTTGAAAAAATAGCTTATATTTCTCACCGGTGTAACGGTGTTTATAATATCTGATGCATTTTAAACTATAGTTTAAAGAGAATGAATTCTTTACTAGAAACCAGAAATTTCTTCGTATATATGATTTTTTTACTATGTGAAAAGTAACGAGATAATTAAAATTTGTTTGGTAATTTTTATATTCTAAAAATTAGTGCCTGTAGTTTAAAAAAATATTTTGATAGTAGATAGTATAATATATTACTTTAAAAATATTTAATAATTTTTAAGCTAAAAGGACATTTTCAAGCACCCTTGGGAAAATATATCTTGATGCGGACATGAAGATAAACAAAGAAAACTAAATATTATGACACCCTGTTTTCAGCTCTTAGCCTGACTTTTACACTCTGGATAGGTGTGGAGTAGCAGAAAGTAATTTAAGTATCATCCCAGAAAGAATCGAACTCAAAATCATCGTTTTCAGTCAAACACTGCCCTACCAGATGACGGTTACCAACTATGTTAAATTGATTTCTTGATTTCCCTAGCTTAATTAATTATTTATTAAATAACTAAATTGTTTTTATTGGAATCAAAATATTTTTCTCTTGTCATTGAAAGTATATTTTATAAAGTTGTTGTTTTATGTAGCTTTATCGCTCGCATCTGAGCCCCTAATCGGCCAACGCAATAGCGGAAAATATTCAGAAATACGTTCTTTACGGTTTTGTTTTGTATAGTTAACAAAAAGTAAACTATTACTAATGGAATCACCATTCAAGATGCAATTCTTTTTTTTTATGGAAAAGACAAGGCAAACGAGCGTTCGGGTCACCTGATGGTAAGTGATTATCGCCGCCCACGACACCGTGCAACACCAGAGGAGCTACAGGTGCGTTGCTTGCCTTTAAGATGGGGGCTGGGCGCCGGAGCCCGCCATTACCTGATGCGAAACGCAGTGACATAAAGCCGCTACTTCACGCCGGTTTTAAATGCCGGGGGTGGTTATGATCCGGACGAGTCTGCCCATGCGTGTTGCCATTGCTGGCGACGTGACTCTACCACACGTACTTTAGTCGCCTCTTACGACACCACCAGTACCAGAATGATCCTATTCTAGGCCGGGATCATACGGCACAAATTTAAATTCTATATATTTATTATTTAAATTCTCCATACTATTGTCTTTCTACTATACTAGTCGTCGCCCGTACCTTTGCTTGTGCTTAAGACGTAAAGTGAAAAATGCTTCATCCTTTTGTTCCCCCATTTGAGAAATATTCCCTTCTTCTTTACTCTACAAGGAACCTACTTGTTATAGGTATTACGAAATTTGTAAGTAGCGTACAATTTTATTATTCTTTCCCATATTTTAGGACTCACATAAAAAATACAGAAAATATATATACATATTAATTTCTTCGTCGATCTCTTAACTATTCTATTTTTGAAAATAGTGAATGTAATTTTCAATGTAAAACATAACGCAAACCTTGCTACGCGAAATGAGGGCTTATAATGTCAAATTTTGAAAACCGTCACGCTCTGTCTCACAGTTCACTATCAGCTACACAAAGGCAAACAACTAACAACTTCGTTTACTTTACTTGCTTTGTGCAAAAATGATAAAAAGCAAATATAAGCGCATTAGTATAGTGTCTAATGGTAAAAGCGATAGTTGTGGCCTCAAGTATCTACTAAATTACCTACAAATTTTAATATTACATAGAAATTATTTATTCTTATCACCTTATTACAATAGAAGAATATACATATAAATATGTTGTGTATACGCAATAAAATGTGTTTAATAACTCATGACAAATTGTTAGAAGTTTGTAAACGATTACGAGTTTCAAAATTAACTTTGCTTAGCGTGCTCTGTGCGCTTATAACTCACAAATGCTATTTACTTCCCATAAAGATATTATTTATTTATATTATTTTATGACTTGTCAGGGTTAATTTATTTATGTTTCTCGTTTGGCGACGAGACTGGATTTGATGATAAATCACTTTATTTCACTGTAAATATTTATGGAAGGAAAATTATAGAATCGGAACGATAACGGAAACCAAAATTTGTTTAGTGGCTGGCCACTTCCTTTGCGTAGACTATTTATAGTCTACGTAAAATCTTTTCTTTTCCCGTTCCCGTAACAAGTCCTACTCCGTATACGAAAAAAATATTAATTCCTCTGAATGGAGATCGAACCAACACCCCCCAAAATACAATACAATCAGACGCCCAACCAAACATGTAGAATTTATACCTCATTTTTCTAAATGACTTGACCAAAAAAAAAACTTGATTTCGACAAAGAGTAATGTGCAACATAAATTTCCCAAAACGCAACCACAGTAAACAGTACAAAGTAATTATGTCAAAAACGAATCACATTTGGGAAAAAAAGCGCGATAATAGACGAAATCATTCCAGCGGGATTGCGATGTGCCACATTCATACATACATACATGTGTAAAGCGCCGAAAATGAAAGATCGAGTAAAAAACAAAATGGGACTGATTCTATGACATTTTACGTAGAAATGTGTCGGATTTTTCAAATGAGAAATTATTAATGATGTTGTAGTTAAAAGTTTTTGTGATGCACATCAAAGCTTGCTGTATATACATATATATGCATTTTGTTTGAAAAGTTAACTTCCAATTATTGGTAAAACTATAAAATTATCTAACATCTTTACATAAATAGTAGCCTATATGTTATTTTAGTATATATGTATAAGATATATCACTGTAAAATGTTATCTAAATCCTTACAGTAGTTTCTGGAGACATTGCATGTTGGCGGAGCTTGCTTTGCCTCTTTAACTAGAGCGAGTATATGGACATTTTAAATACTTCATTTCCTCGAGTGTTCTTCGCTCTGGCACTAAAGCAAAAGCCCGACGTTGAATTATAATTTGCCTCGCAATACCCCGAAAAATTCGACGGAAAATGGGAAACGGAAAGTCTTAACACGCACAAGCAAGTCCGATATAAGTTTCCACGATGTTCCCTAAAACATATCGAAAGGAGAACGAGAATTTTCGTCAATAGAATTAAATAGAACGATTATGAACTACTAGATATTGGTAGTGTGTCATTTAGTAATTTTGATTTTTTATTAACAAAGTAACTGTGACAAAACCATATTTGGTCGAACTTATTTTGTGTGTTATCCTCTCAAAACCAGTTTTTATAATAACTTTCTATATATTTTCTACTTACTTTATTGTATACGTCATAATAAATTAATTTTTAACAAAAAAAGAGTACCGACTTCAAACAATAAATAAATTTACTTGACATAAAATAAAACGTACTACGATTTTATTAATTAAAAATATGAAAAGAAAGATTTTATAATTTCGAAGTCGGTGTCAAGCCAATGCTACGACAGCCTTACTTACTATAATATCGAATTACTAAGCCTGTTTGTTTTGGCGCTACTTTCGTGCACTTTTCCAATTCTGAACTAATCGTATACTACACGCACATACAAACTGATATTATAAATAATTTATTTAATTTTATACTTAAAATTGTTTCACAGACAGCTCTTTGACAGTCAGCTGAAGTGTCATAGTATCGCGTAGTGCTGTAGTTATGGCACTTATAACTGCAAAACGTGCACAAGAGTTAGTTTGAGAAAATATTTACTCAAACTATCATATTGTTCGACACTCAACACGCAATATCTTGAGAATTCAGCAGAAAGCAGGTACTTCTAGTAAATACATTATATTTAATGCTTACGAATATTTGACATTCAAATATGTATATATATTACATGTTAGTTATTGGTTTCACTTACTTTTTATTATCAACTAGAGGGCGCGCGCGGCTTCGCCCGCTTATTAGTAGGGAATCCAAAAAAACCACGAAACACATGTTCAATAAAATATTTTTAACAGTCTGAATTTAAATTTTTATTAAAATCGGTGGCAATTTAAAGATTTTTCCATATAAACTTTCAACCCCTTATTTGAACCCTTAGGGAGAGAATTCTTAAAAACCATGAATCACGTGTTCAATGAAATATTTTTAAGGGTCTGAATTTCAAATATTATAAAAATCGGTGCAGATTAAATTTTTTTTCCATACAAACTTTCAACCCATATTTCATCCCTTTAGGGTTAAAATTTTTCTAATTCCCTTCTTAGTGGATGTCCAGAATATGAAAATAAACATCTGCCCAAATTTCACGTTTCTACCATCAGCGGTTACGGCTCTGCGTACGTCTTACCTCAGTCAGTCAGCACAAGTACTTTTTTATATATAGATAGATTGTACAATATTGTACCAATATAGAAATTATTTAAATTACATAATATAAGCAATTATAAGCAAATACTAACACTTATATATGTTTTTTTAATTTTTGTAATAAATAATTTACTTATTTAGAAAACTCGTAAGTGTGAAATAACACTTTAAAAAATGTTTAAAAATAAATAATTCTAAATATTTTTTTCTTAAATTTAAAAAATAAAAATAATTATATTATTTTTTTCTTACCCGCGGATTTTTAAACGTACGCTGACAGATATTGTTATAATTAAGTTACAATATGATTGGGAGTGACAGCGAAATTGGCGGGAAACTGATATAAATGTTTGGGCGCATTCGAAACGCTACAAGTGAAGAACTGAGATAAACTGATAAATATAAATGTCGGACGGAAATAAAAGTAAGAATATATCTTTATATTATAATAGACAATATAATAAATAGAAGTTTTTATTTAATTATAATAATTATTATTTGTTCGTTGTAATTAATGTAGTTTGTAGCGTAATGGTAATTGCGTCTGGCGTTGCTGAATGCACAACGTGACATTACAAAATTAGTAAAAGCTGATTTTATGCTATGATATAATTTGATATCGTAATAATTTATATACAAAATATGATACAAATATCGTATGATAAAAATTAAATTCTTAAGACTATAAATTGTTTATTTAGATTGATTGCTTAAATGCAGCAAAAAAAACTGTATTTTCCCTTTCATACGCATATTTTCCATACAGACAACAGGTATATATTTTTTAGAGAGAAAGTTATGGTATAAATGGAAATACAAATACTAAATTTTCTCTTTTCAATAATAGAGTTTTATATAGTCTACTTTAGACTGCCTTATATTTTAAACTTTTTACGTTTTCTTTTAGCTTCTCGCATAATTTTCTTTTTAAACACACGATGTCTCGCATTCGAGAGCATTTGTTGAAGCGGAACTTAAAGCCGCGCTATGTCCTGTCAGAGGGAGGAAAAGAAAGTCATTTTCAGAATCAGTTGGGATTAAGCCCACAACTGTCGCGTTTACAGTCAGATACTACCACTGCCACCCCTACGCCACCAAGAAAAATTATTTGTAGCAACAATAGCAAAAAGACAGAGAAATGTTTTTAACTAATTTTAGAGTAAACAAATTCATTCAATCTCATTTACAGATAAGTTCTCGAAAACGTTTTAAAAATGTACATTATATTAGCAATAGTCTACTCCAATCTACATAATTCACAGTAAAGCAGATGCTAGTACAGACTTAGCCGGAATTAACATAATAAAGGAAGTACTCACCTTAATCGCTTGTAAGATGCACGGCGATTTTTCTGTATTGTATATTAATACCACGACTGGCCTGGTATTGACTTTTCTTATCCATAGATTTATTTCCGATATGTACAATAAATAGTTTTATCTATCTAACCGACAAGGCCACCGTAGTGCATGCACATGTTCTTTCCCTACATGGGGAAATGATTAAATATAATTTATTTTCCTTGTAGCGGTGTTGAGTTCCGCTTTTAAACACACAACGTCCTATTCTCCTATCATACTACCTTGTCTTTTGCGAAATAAAATTACTAACCTAATACCAAAAAATAAACGTATACCTAAAACTAAACCAACACAGCACGTAACTTGAATATTAACAATTACTTAATTAATTCCTTTACAGGTCCAAAGTCCAGTGCTAGTCGTAGAACTAGCTCTCGGGCTACTATCAGTTTTCGGGTTCAACATGACGTATGTGGTGAAGGCGCCGTCCACCGCGCCGGAGCCGGCTTCGTGTAGCGTATAGAGTGTAGATTACCGGGGCACTGTTACGCTAAACCTGATTATAAGTAAGTATATTTTTTCTATTTTTTCAGCTTTACGCTGTATTACCTATATAAAAGGATAATCAGAGGGAACTCAGTGTTAAGACACTCCGTTCCCTACTTTCCGCAACATTTTTGCGGCATTGTGCGTTGAGTGGCGGAACTCAACGCCAAACACGCTTGTCTCCCTCTGCCAAGACAGCCTCCAGAAAGAAATATATAGATTATTATTATTATTGCAATGTGGACCCTGCGGACCTTGTGACCGAGCCGTATCCCTCAAGTTGTTAAACTGTGCTTCGCTGTACTCATCCATGTGCGTTGTCAACAAAAGTGAAAGATACTCCATGTTGAATTTTAGTGATCGTGTCAATTGCTCTACAGTGTAATATTTTATTTACTAATAAATATATTGGTATACTGCTTAAATTTATATTTACATTTCATTTTCATTTTTTTAAATAATGTAATATATCATTAGGCAGCTTCGTTTTATGATATGCATTTGTTACTTGATTACATAGTAGTAATGGTTTGTTACCGATTCTTATACAACTTATTTGACAATAGCGCTCATTCAGTCTATTTTAATGAATCGTTCAAAATTTCACATCGTATTGACTCAATAGCTTTGCCTTTTGTTCTTGTTTTAATTGGATGAGCCTTACGGAAATAATCGAGAGTCGTAGATCAACGGGTTGTAATTTTTAAAATGGTTTTTAAAGTGGTCTTTTATGTAAAGTTAGTCTAGGTCTTTGAAGGATGATACTTATTTAGGAGTTCAAAAGCCAAGTATTGTTTAAGTAGCTAATTAGTCTTCTAAATTAGTATCTTCAAGTGTAATAGTTAATTTCACTCGACAATATAATGTGGCGCGTAAATGAGTTCAAACGAGCGAGCGCGCCAAGTTCCATTTGAATATACATTAATTAAACGTCTCGTGGATTCACATAAATACGTGGTGTGCAGTTGTTTGGGTTTAGTACAGTAATGTCTGTTTGATAGTGGATGCACCGAGATTCTAAGTACAACTAAGTTTTAGTTTATTCAATAAGCACGTCGACCGCATCCTCCCTTAGCGCTTACGTGACGAAATATTTGTTAGTGTGTCAATTTGTTTATTTCGTGTACCACTTGAAAGCTTTGTGGGGAGTTATCACAGATACGATGGATAGTATGAGAAATTTAATTCTAATTTCTTTAGTATGACGTCTTGTGAGAGAAAAATACATAAAAAAATCATATTTATTTAAATAATATGTTTAGGTATTTATTTAAATTTATTTCTATAATATTAAGTAAATTGTACAATACAATGCTCAATAGTACAACTTGATAAACTTATACTTGCGAGCGTATACACTCCATTTATATGATATTAACTATTTATAAAAGTTTGTAACGATTTTGTGTTAATGAAATACGTTAAAAAACACATTTTTCAGATTCTTTATTTTATTTATATTGTAAGTTTTGACTTCGTGCCAAATTTTATTTCTGTAGATCTACTCGAATTTCATACAAAATGTTGCAAAAACGGTGCGTAAATGCTTGTTTCTTTTCATTGCGTTGACTACTAAAAAAAACAATCTTTTCATTTTGATTTCATCTGTGCTCCAATATACTGTAGACATGAATAGACTATATTAATTTTAGCTTATGATTTCACGTGATCTCGAGACATATGGTCTTAATAGATAGGCTACAAACTAATTCTAAAAATCCATGTCAATGTTATATACTATGAACAACATTACTTCGAGGCCAGTCTTCTTCTTCTTTATTCGAGGCCAGTCGTGGCGCAGTGGCACAGGGTGTGACTGTAATCGACTGGTTGTGAGTTCGATCCCCACTCGAGGAGATGAAATATTTACTTAAATTTATATTTCCATTTCTTCGCTCTGGTGTCGAGGTAAAGCGCGGCGTTGAGTTCTGCCACTCAACACGCAAGGCCTCCAAAATTCGGCAGAAAGTGGGGAACGGAGTGTCATAACACTAGGTTCCCTCTGCCTACCCTGCTGTGTGCGGGATACAGCGTGAAGCTAACAACATTACTATTGTTATTGAATAAAAATAAATGATATCCAGAATAACCTATCGACATCACGATCTACCATTACTTACGAGTATGTATAAGCGTGTTTCAAAGAGGTATAACAACAGCAAAACATTTATTTACTTAAAACATCTGGATTGGAATCGCTCGTAATTTGATCGTCGAGCGTTAAGTCCCGATAATACTAATTGTATCCGTTCATTTGCTTAATAATTGCCGCTGAAATCTGAAATTGGGTTTCGCTTTAGATTGAAAAATCATGAATATTTAAAATTAATCCTTGTTTCGAAGAGTGAGTGGCTTTATGGAATACTTGCGCGACCTGATGTTTGGTCAAACTATGATTTTATTTGACTGTGCTTTGTTAATTATAGTACACTTTTTATTTAGGAATTTTAGTTATAAATAAAAATATAAGTAATATTTTATTGTAATATAAGTGTTTTTCGGGAAATTTTCTATATTTTTTTTTATTTTCATTACTTCAATTAACTTTTTGTTCTACTTTTGATGTGTGTAACTCCAGGAGATTGGTATTTTTAAAAGAATTAGCTTATTGGCGTGTTCTCTAAACATTTCTTGACAGACGAACAGACATACATTCGGACAATTAAATTATCTTATAAGGGCACTGTCGAAAATGACAAAGCCATGTTATACAATTAACATATAGAGAAAATGAATTAATATTTTCATTTCTTCGCTCTGGTAACAAGGCAAAGCGCGGCGTTAAGGTCCACATGCAATGCCTTAAATATTTGGCACAATATGGGGAATGGAGAGTCCTGATACTAGGTTCCCTCTGCCTACCCTGCTATACGCAGGATACAGCGTGAAAATAATAAAAAATATTCAATTATTACCCAAAGTTAAATTAAATAATACAAGTTTTTTATTACAGGGAGTTCTACTGTTCGTGTTTCGAAGGCTTCTCCGGCGCTGACTGCGGCGTCGGGCCGTTGTTGTGCCCGAGGACGTCCACTATGTGCAAAAACGGCGGAACCTGCAGGTAAGCGTGACCCTTGTCAAACCTTCCCAGGGAGACAGGTGTTTTGATAAATGAGATTTGAATTGCACCGTTGCGTTGCATTGACCAGACCGTAATTAAGTTTTCGTTTCAAAATCGCTAATTAATGGGTGTTTCCGAATTAATTACGTTTTAACTTTGATTAATTTAATATTCATTTGGTAATCATTAATAAGGCTACCCAAAGGCGACCTAACTTTAAGACGGCTTAGTAATAATTTATTACAGTATCCAGTAAAAAGTAAAAAGTGCAGGTAATATGTACATCTTTATGAGAATTATATAGATATAGCTAGACGCAGCTATGAAAAAATAATTTTAATATTTATTAGTCTTATATTTGTAGCATTACAAATATACCCCGCACATAGCGGGGTAGCCAGTGCGTGGGAACCTAGTGTCAAGACACAACATACTCCATTATTACATAAGAGTTTCCCCACTTTCTGCTGCATTCTTTAGATATTATGAATTGAGTGGCGAAACTCAACGCCGCACTTTCCAACGTTAACAGAGCGAGGAAATGAAAATAATTAACAAATAATATCCTCGAATGGGAATCGGACCCAAAAACGTCGCGTTTACAGTTGTACGCTTGTATCCTGCCCCAGACGGTTTCATTATTTAATTATTTATTACTTTTATTAATTAAATTATCTTTATTTCCGCGTTCTGACAAAACAAAGTGCGGCCTTGGTTTTTGCTATTCAACTCGCAATGACTCGAAAATTGACTCGTAAAATCAAATGACGTTCCTTATGCCTACCAAAATCTCAAAATTTTACAACAAATATTTTTCAAAGTTAAAAATACAAACGAATAATATTTTAAGCTTTTACTTTCGCACAATTAAAATAGTGTCCCCCATCCATCCGAAAGAGGTCACAGCTCACGTCCTAAGTCCTCGCAATTTCCTCGCGATAACGAGTTCGACGTCGCCGACGATGGATCTCCCTCGATATTTAGTACGAAAGTTTCTGTTGTGACAATATCATTCATATTTATATACTTTTAGTATTATTTTTGTGGTCATTGTGGCACAGTGGGCTAAACATTGGATTATAAGCATGGTAGTTGTGCGATATATGAAGGAATTATAGTCTAAACCAAAAATAAATTTACTCATCACTTTAAAATAACAAATTAAATTTCAACGTAATAATCAATTTTATCATTCAACTTTGCTTTCGAATCTCAAGTTATCTGAGCAGTTATAAAAGAAAATCTAGAACTACAATGACGTAAAAGCATACAATTTATTATTTACCCAATTACACAAATATTTCATTTTTTTTTCTGAAATTTACATTACCTAGGCTTCAAGCACTGATTGTTTCATATTTGGTTGAATAATAATATTTGAAGTTTAACCTACACTCTAAATATTGATTCAGAATGGAATGCAGATATTCAGCTCGGTATAAATCTCACCAGCCCTGTCAGAGAGACCACCCCCTAACGCAACGAACGCAGCACTAAAACAAAGTCAAATTTACTTTTATATTTTTGCACGAGTACATTTATACAAGTATTTATGTAATTTTATAGAAAAAGAATGCGTATTTCATATCAATATATTCCGTTTTCCATTGCGAAACTTTTATTTCCCACTATATGCAGAATTCTCACGCTATGTCGCTCTCAACACGCTATGTGTTGACTGGCGGAATTCAACGCCAAGTCAGAGCCAGAGCGAGATAAATGAATATTTATATATTATTACAATATGAATGTAACAAAATACAACAACCCATCATACAATTACGATGCACGCCGACACTACGAGAGCAGGTCGCGTAATAAATGCTATCAAACTGTTTGCCTGACGTAATGCACTTGCTGCGTGAAGTGCTCTCTGCACTTCGATAATAGCATCATTTTCCACAATCTCGTGGCCCACGAATTATGTTCTAAATATATACGTGTGCGCGTCTGATAAATGTTCACTTGAGTACCTACAGGATGGTTCCGAATAGAGAAACGCTCATATCACAAATACATGACTATTCATTATGTATTAATTATTGCTTATTAATTATTCTTATATGTAATTCTATAACATTCTAGGATAAAATTTATGGTTTGGGATATTAGAAATAAATGGCACTAACTTCAGAGGTTAAACTTTTAATCTTTGCTTTCATTTCGTGTAGAAGGAATATAATATTAAATTAAGTATTGCGCCGTGTGATCCCGGCCTAGAATAGGATCATCCTGGTACTGGTGGTGTCGTAAGAGGCGACTAAAGTACGTGTGGTAGAGTCACGTCGCCAGCAATGGCAACACGCATGGGCAGACTCGACCG
>DWMY01002021.1:0-12784 GCA_018249775.1 Heliconius hecalesia formosus
ATACATACATACATACATACATACATACATACATACATACATACATACATACATACATACATACATACATACATACATACATACATACATACACACATACATACATACATACATACATACATACATATGTTCTTTTAAATGAGTTAACAAAACAATTGATGATTTACATTTTTAATACCTTAACGTAAACGACGACGCTATTAACACAAACATTTGCATATTTTCTAGTTAAAATAATTGAATGATTATTTCAAAGTTAAATCACGGTAGGCTTGTTTTAAACATTTAGTATTTTTTGGCCTCACGCTGTATCTCGCAAGGTACGCAGAATGAACTCAGTGTTTGGACACTACGATATCTACGTGCCGCCCAATTAAGAGACAATGTTGTGTACTGAGTAGTGGCAGGACTTAAGGCGGCGCTTTACATTGTTACCAGAGCTGGGCAATGAAAAAAGTTCAAACTTTGAAGTGGGAATCGAACCCTACAACCACAATCGGTGATGGAGACGCTGTGCCGTAACACCGTGTATTTGCAAACTTATTGTGGGTCTTTTGAATATAAAATCTTTAAATTTCGATAAATAAGTAATCTGATTAATACAAACATTATATATACCTACAAGTACGATCATGTTTTAATTAGCAGCAAATTGCTTAATATTTTTCGCGATTATAACTCGCGTTCAAAAGAAACTGAGACCGTTATGGCGCAGTGGAACAATATGACTGTCAACGCGGTGGTTGCGGTCCCTACTCGGGGTGATTATATTTCAATCAAATCAAATCCGCTTCACGCTGTATCACGCACACAGCACGATAGGCAGAAGAAACCTAGTGTTAAGACACTCCGTTCCCCACTTTCTGCCGAATTCTGGAGGCATTGCGTGTTGAGTGGCAGAACTCAACGCCTCGCTTAGCCTCGACACCAGAGCGAAGTTTATACAGTCACACTTCGTGCCGCTGCGCCACGACTGGCCTCAATTTTTTTGTGATTATATTTATTATACATAAATTATTTTTATTACCACGCTTTGGCAGAATACGACGACGACTTCCACTCACCACACAGTTTCTCAAAATCTAACAGAAAATGGAGAATAGTGTTCCGACACTAGGTCTCTCTGCCTACCCGATGTATGTAAAATAAAACGTCTAAATATTTTCATATTCATATGTTAAGTAGGTTATTCGTTTATTTGTTCTGAATTACTGCTGTTACAAACAATGTAACGGACGCGTGATATTGATTTCCAATGGAACAACCCCAGTAGAAGGGTTCCTTTTGAGTAATAATAGATACATTGTTTTAAGAAATATTACGTTTAACATGTGTTCCATATAACCTATGGACCTGATAGATTTACTAAGAGTTATAAAAAAAAATCGCTAGTAGAAAATAAAGTAGAGAAAAGCACAAGTAACGTATATTGTTTTGAAATTTAAAAAGTATATACTTATAAAATATAAAGCATAAAGCGTTGAGTTCCGCCACCCAACACGCAATGTCTCAAAAAAGGGGGTGAAAAGTGGACACGGATTGCTCAAATCAATTGCTCAACAAATTATTTATGTTGTTAGCATAATTTGTGATAAGCGTATAAGAGTTTCATCGTAACTTGATGAGAACGTATGGCTTTTTGATCACAGCGCTTGGACGGTTGCTCAATTTTAGAGGCGCTGGTTCAATTTTTTACCGCTACGTTAAATTTTTTATACGTTTTCTAAAAACGTAAGAATGGTTTCGCTTATCACTAAGTTCTTCCTGCTTGTTTTGAAAAATATATATAGGGAATCTTAACACATTTTATCTTCATAAAAAGACGTGTGCAACATGTTTAAGTAAGCGTTGATAATTAAGAAAATAAACGTTTTAAAACATGTGGAGCCTTCAATTAAGAACAATTTAAATTTCCTCTCGCGTATACGATGACGCACTTCCTGTCACTTTCTCCCCCATTTTAAATTATAACCCACACACAATATTATTGTGTCGTTTTATGCGTGACGCGCATGCTTTGTACCAGATTTATACTGAGTGCATCATTATATTTTATTGTCGGTACTATTGGTTTGTAATTCTGTATTCGGTGATACATAGATAGCTGATCGTTGTTTCTATTTTTGAGGAATAGTGAGGAAATAGATATATTTAAAACGTTTAGCTATTTTGATCATACTCTTCTCAATTCTCCAAAAACTACGTACGCATTGACGGCATGGAGTATCCTATGGTCTCCTCGTGCGTGTTACGTGACCGTCCTGCATTGCATCATTGATAATGTATCTTCGAAGGTCAAATTAAGTATAGCTAAGTAACTCTTAGTTTATGTCAGTTTAAAAAAATATATAGATACAAATACATAGTAGTAACAGCCTAACTAAATATTTATAGAATATCTTTAAAAATACTATATCAAATAGCCGAGCGTCTTTCAAAGTAAACATCAACAAATCGTTTGCTCCGTACCAAACCGGCTCACGGCCTGCCAATGCCAAGGTCGGGTCTGGCGTAGCTCTCAATGTTTAGCACATTCCATTATCTACGTATTCATGAATTATTGTATGTATGTATGTTATTGTAAGATTTATTTGAGTTTCACCTACAGAGTGTACAGCTTTACTATCTCGCATATAGCAGGGAAGGCGGAGAGGCAACCTACTGTTAAGGCAATCTATTTTCCAATTTAAACCTAAGATATTTAGCAATTCTGTATCGACTGGAGGAACGAGGAAATTAAATAAACTAATTTCCCGAGTGGTAATGCGATGGTTGTGGATTCGATTCCTACTCGGGGAATGAGTTTTTTTTATATTCTTGCTCGGGTAACGAGACAAAGCGCGGCGTTGAGGACTGCCACTCAACAAACAATGCTATGTGCGGAATACAATGTTAAGCTAAAAAAAATAATGAACAAAACGGAATTCGAATCTGCGCCTCTCGGAAACAGTTCAGATGCTGATCTGATCGCTTTATGATTTTTTTATTAATAACATAGATACAAAAGATTTATGATGGAAAAGTAAGTGGTAAGAGAGGTAGAGGGTAGACCTCGGTTGACCTTTGAAAACCCAGTATCAAAGATACTGGAGGAAGGTCACGTAAAAAGCATGAGGACCCCCCGGAGGGCATGTATGAAGAGGTTGATGACAGTGGACGAGGCGAAAGAGGTATGTAGAGACCGTAGCGTTTGGCGCTACGTTTTCTCCGACTACCCCGCTAGGGATAAAGCGTGAAGCTAAGTTAAGTTAAGTTAACATAGATACATTTTATGCGATCAAAGTCTGTAAAGACGATATTCGTCATCTTGATCTCGACTGGGTGGACTTTCATTTCAAGTAGGCACGTACGGTACGGTAAGACAAGACAAAGCGCGGCGTTGGGTTTCCTATACGTACCTATAATACAATCCTTGCCTGATATAAGATAATTCTTACCTGCGCTATGTAATTAATTATGCTGATTCAATTCTTATTGTTAGATAAAGCTATTTTAGATTGAGTCTCCGAGTCCGTACAACTGTAGTTGACACACTAGTCGCTTAAGCGGAAAATATGAAGTAAAATCGATATTTTATATCATTCAATGTGCATATATAAGCAATTATTACTTGGCTCGTGTATCGATTGCAGTACTAATTAAATCATTACAGTTTTAGAAAAAATGTAATTGTATGTTGTATAAAAAACTCGAACCGTTGTGGCACAAGCGTGCGGCTGTAAACGCGACAGTTGTGGGTTCTATTCCCACTTGTATTGATGCAATATTTAATATTTTAATTTCTTCGCTCTAGTAACGAAGCAAAGTACGAAGTTGAGTCCCGACTCTCACACTCAATTTCTTAAGAATTCAGCGGAAAATGGGGAACATACTGTCTTAACACTAGGTTCCTAGGTTGCATCTGCGTACCCTGCTATGTGCGGAATATAGCATGAAGCTTAAAATTTAAAATCCATTTTCCCGCTTTGGTAGTAAAAGCGCAGAGTTAAGTCGCCACTAAAGACTTAAATGTCTCGAAAATTGGATGAAAAGTCCAGCGGACATTCCTTTCCTCACTTTTCGAAATTTAACGCGGCGCTTCGTCTTGTCACCAGTGTGGGGAAAATTAAAATAACTCATTACCCCTATCATAATAATTATCATCATGAGGGAAAAGTGTGCGTTAAGAGAGCAGAGTGACACCTCAGTTGACCTTCGAAACACAGTATCAAAGATACTGGAGGAAGATCACGTATAAAGCACGAGGACCACCTTGGGGGCATGGATGAAAAGGTTGATGATAGTGGACGAGGTAAAAGAGGTATATAGAGACCCTTGCGTTTGGCGCTCCGTTCTCTTTGATTACCCCGCTATGGATACAGCGTAAAACTAATCCCTAATTGCTAATCATTACTCCGATTGGGATCAAGTCAAATTTACAGATACCATATCGATCTTAGATTATCCAATAAATACACATATAAGTAAAAAATCGAATATCGATAAGGTATCGGAATGCTTAGCCACTTAACAAGCGTTTACGTGGATGCGGTTTGCGCTAAGATTGCTCAATTTGGATTTCATATCCGCGCCGGCGAGGTCGCTTGCCAAATAGCGGTAGAAGGTTGCGGGGGAGAGTGTTCTGTCTAAAAAACGTGTACGTATTTATAGTATAGTAGCTTTTGTAGTCTTGCAGTCAGCCCTTGAAAGAAAACAATTGATGAATTGGATTCGAGCCCACGAAGATGAGAAACCTAACTGCTATATAATTTAAAAAACTTCTTTTTTTATAGGTATATGCTTTTATCCTTTATCTTTGCTATTGTAGCGATCTCAGCCTGTTTTGTCAATACTGTACTGCTTGGAACACAAAACACTTCTTCAGAAAACTTCTTTTAAATTAAAGAAAAAACTACGAATCCTTAATGTCATACATAAGCTTTCTATTTAGCTAATTTATGTTTATAGAGATTTTTCTAAACCAGTTTTGTATAAATATATCATCATCATCTTACAGCACCACCGATTTAGATAGCACGCTACTTAGCAGGGTAGGCACAGGGATTCTGGGCACCTAGTGTTAAGACACTTCGTTCCCATTAAGACACTTCTATTCATCCACTCTCCGCCGAACTTTCGAGGCATTATGTATTGAGTGGCGGCTCAACTCTTATTAAATTAACATATACCCAGTTGTTTCATTGATTGAAATGCATAATACCAAACAAAAACGAATAGATAATATCTATAAAACGTAAACATCTACTAAATCTATTAAAAAAATACTACTAATTGTTGCCGATCTGCCACTTTTCGTTCACAAAAAACGTACCAGAAAGGGATATCTCGTTCTATTTTACGTAATTAACTATTTTTAACCGACTTCTGTAAGAAAAGGAGGTTATCAATTCGACTGTTTTTTATGTTTTTTACCTCAGAACTTTTGACTGGGTGAATTGATATTGATGATTCTTTTTTTATTTGAAAGCTGGTGCTTCCCTTGTGGATCTATTTTAATCTTAATTTCTAGCAATAGTTTCCATGAGAAAATCACATAAGTTTTAAATTTGCATTCGGTATGTGCGCGACAAAAGGACGAATAACTCAAAATGACGCCAGTCGATAGACTTTGAGGATAGTTTGGTGAAATTTTGGTTACGTTTTAATAGTGGGAACCGGTTAATAACCGAGGACAACGTTCAACTTCACCGCCAATACCTACGACTCGATTTCGTGAATGAAGCATGTGTGATGTTGTCGCTTTCATAGATTTGTGTCTATGTGCGTCATTCTTAATAAATGGTGTTTTATTTTACAACGATAGTTATATTATTAATTTTAGTTGAAAAATAACGAATTACTTTTTCGGCATAATCTCTTTTGTTTTAATTATACTAAGCTTATATAGAGTAGTTCTGTGTTTTCATTTAAAGTAGTGAAGACAAAAACACTCTGTTTAAGTAAGCTCATACATGTAACGCCAAGAATTCTTCACGATCTAGGAAAATGAATATTTCAATGTAGCTACAGCGACTGTATGAGTATGCGGGCAATGTTGCTACATCCACGAGCGGCGCGTCTATATACGTTGTTTCGGTAAACTATTCACGTTGCGGTTAGACGCTTTGTACTCTAAAATAGTTTTGTGAACGATGTGGTGGTAGTATACGCTATACTAGATGTTCTTTTTAGGGTTCCGTATTAGGAACCATGACTCCGCTGTTCGTCTGTCGCTGAGCTGTATCTCATGAACCGTGATAGTTAGACAGTTGATTTCACAGATGATGTATTTCTATTGCCGCTTGTATGTCCTTTAAACAAAATAAAATAAATATATAAGGCCCTCATGCAACAAACGGTTTTTTTTTTCGTTTTTATAGATAATGATACGGAATCGTTCGAGCGCGACCGACTCGCACTTTGCCGGATGCTATGATTTCGTTTGATCTTTATTTTCAAACAATCAAAACTGCAAGCTTTGTCCTGTATATGACAGGGTTGGTATAGGCAGGAAGAGTATATTTTTTTATTTTGTACACATTTGCCAAATTTAGCAGACTAAAATTTTTAAAAAATCTTTTCAAAAACATGCTTTCTAGGCGTTTTTTTTCATGATGTATTTTACAAATCAAACTCTTTTATTTGATACTCATATTAGGTGGAAACTAACATATATATGTATGTATACGTATGTATACGTATACGTATGTATACGGATAGTATGTATACGTATGTGATTACATTGTCATCAGAAATAGAGTCTTAATGCCAATTTCGCCTCAATCGGACACTGGGAAGTTCTTCAAATTGAGCTTGCAAGTTTTGACATACTCTAATAAATATGCTAACACAGCAAGTAAAAAAAAACTAAAATTGGAGTGAGCAAAAACTTATTTGCCTAGTTACAATTTTTTCTATTCTACTTAAAATTTTGCTTCACATTGTGTTCCGTACATAGCAGAATAAACATAGATTACATTTATATTTCGGTGTGCGTTGAGTGGCGGAACTCAACACCGCGCTTTGTCTTGTTTTTTTTCTTTAACAAATATTAGTATTAATACAATATCTCTTTGTCACCAGGCGTACGAAAGGCGGTTCCCAAGCTGCCCCCAGATACCGGTGGTGATCGAGTGCGTGATAACGGAAGACAGTTGGTCGGCGGATGACTCCCAGCGGCACACCACTAGACGCTGCCAACTCAATGTGGATGCGCCTTATTTGCTGAAAAAGGTAAAAAAAATATATATTGTGATATTCATTTATTTTTATCGGATATATCTAGTATAAATTGATTTTGAATATTTCTGTTATTGAAATATTGGATTCGTAAAGTACCAATATATCACTTACGCGCATAAGACACTGCTACTAAATAATTCGTTAAAATGATTTCATTCAATTTGAGAGAATTTCATTGAAAACGCAAAAATTATAGAACAATATGCATTTCGAAGCCGTCATGGATCAGTGATACACGTGTGACAGTAAACGTGCCGGTGGTTCGATGAGTGAGTTTGATTCCCACTCGGGAAAATGTATTATTTAATATTTACATTACATTTTCTCGCTATAGTCAGAAGGCAAAAGCGAGGCGTTGAGTTTCGCCACTCAACATGCAATGCCTCGAAAAGTCGGTGAAAAGTGGGGATGAAGTAACACTGGTCCCCTCTGCCTACAATGTTATATACGGGATATAGTGTGAAGATTAAAAACTAAATATAAAAAAAATTACATGTAGGTATATACAAATAGTACATACATACATATTTTTTTTATTATTCAATATACAATACTATTGTACTATTATTTTTGTATTGTACATTGTCCCGCTAGCTCTGTTCAAAGCGCGGCGTGGAGTTCCGCCACTCTATTCCCAGTGTCTCGAGATTGAGCGGTGTGTGAAAAACAAAATGTCTTAACGACGCGCGAGATTCCCTCTCATTGTAAAAATACAAATATTTTTACAATGGAGCAGAATTACTGTTGAATTATTTTGATTGGCAAATATGCAAATGTCTGTGTTAATATTATTACAAATTGTAATCGTCGTTTATGTGAAGGTATTGTAAATGCCCAATTGTTTTGTTAACTCATTGTTTTTTTAAAAGGCCATGCGTATAATGTACGCAAATTGATTCGTTACACCGAAATAGCTGCATTACGTACACACCGTACCGTACAACGTATATATGTACATATAGCAAATATTGAAATTCTTGGGTTAGTTATAATATATATTTTTTATTTTTATATTTTTTAGCTTTACGCCGTATCTCGCATATAGCAGAGTAGGCAGAACACATCTGTTAGGACAACTACGACTCAACGCCGTGCCGTGTCTGCCTCTTTACCAAAACGAAGAAATGAAAATATTAAATTGTCTGAAACTAAAATAAATGTATACAGTTTACCACGCCATTAAAGACCTACATATAACGTTAGACAAACTTAAAGTTCATCAAGTAGGCGTTTCACGTGCGACATGTTACATTTTCCTTATTAACAAGGTAGGGACGCAACGTAAGCCCTACGTTATTGATCAAATTAAAAGTCAAATAAATTAGTTTCATGCTGTACTGTGCATACAGCAGGGTTGGCAGAGGCAACCTAGTATAATAAGACAATAAAACTCACTTATGCACTTTTCTATTTTATTCCTTCACCAGTAGTATTATACGTCTAGCCTCGATGCCGTATCCGGAATTCCTTTCTTATATTCACAATATCTGTTCTCCGTTCCCCACTTTCTGCCCCCACTTTTCAAGACATTGCGTTTTGAGTGGTGGAACTCAACGGTGCGATCTTTCTTGTTAACGGAGAGCAGACTTATTAATAAATCTCTGTAGGTACCACTTTTCGCCAATCTGGATGACAAAATGCAAACGTGCGTCTTTAGGTATAAATTTCCAAACAGATTAGAGAAGAGATTTTGTTTGGTGAAACAAAACATAAGCAAAACTATTGATTCGAAATGTTTTTTTAATTTGTTAGTCATTTATTAAGGAACAAACGTAATATTACATATTGGGTTACTAAGCACTAGGTTTTTATAGGTCTTATGATATCTGGCTAAGCTGCTGAATCCGCAGGAAAAGCTAATATTTAATAAATAAGATCAAAATAAGGATTTTTACCGCCTTGTGTTAAAGAAGGAGGTTATCAACTCGACTGTATTTTTTTTGTTTGTTACCTCAGAACTTTTGACTGGGTGAACCGATTTGGATGATTTTTTCTCATTTTAATATGGTCCATTTCTGACAATAATTTAAGCGAGCAAAGCCTCAGGCTGTAAGTAAACAATATACATATCTTTTGTTACAGATGATTGGAGTTGACTACATTTACTTCATCCAGAAGAACCACTTAGACCTCAAGAATAGAGTGCTGGAAATCGAAGCGACTAATGAAACTTTTGCTGCTAGGGTGTCTGTGATCGAGAAATGTAGATATTATGTAAGTAAATGATTTATTTATTTGCTTTTCCCAATTTTTTTTATTGTTCCAAAATTACTTCATTTTGGACAACCTGCACAAGGTTATTTTTTTTCTTAATTAGGGAAAACAGTTGATTATACTATTTACCAATATTAATGTAGTATAAACGGGTAGAGTAACTTATTAATAGTAGAATGTTTGTTTATTTACTTAAGGATTATTTGAATTTTAAAGTGAATATTTTGTTATTTTTTTTATTTAAAAACTACTCAACGCAATGACATAAGCGGCCATATGAAAATGTTTTTAAAGAATGTATTAATTTCGTGATAAGAGAGATTTTTGACCTGCATTTTGACCTTTGTCGGATGTCGATAAAATTCGAAACAAAGGGTTTATGAAAAACTAACTTTTATAAATAAATTATAGCAAAATAATCTTTTATTGAGGCCAGTCGTGGCGCAGCGGCACTGTAAAATTTTATTATTTATTTTTATTTTTCCGCGATGATCAAAGAAATATATATATATTTGACAATTTAATGTTTTCTATTCATATATATGTATATATACATACATATATTATTGGATTCTTAAGATGAATGAATGAGTTTACTATATTTATGAATTGTGTTATAATCATGAACGCCCTTATCCAGAAATTTTCAATACAATAATTACAAAAAGTATAATATACACAGCAATGTGTTAAAAATACACAGAAATTAGCTACAAACTCGGCCATCACAACCAACCTGTCTAAATGAAACATGCGCGCAATGAGGTGAACCAACACAAAGATTAATATAAAACAAATATTCGCTTTTGCCAAAATACCTCGCTAAAGGTCGTGACGTAGACGTCTAAGTCTGGAAAACTTTCAAATAACTTATTCTAGGAAATCCATCTAACATACAGGATTATCCGGGTTGTTATCCATCTGGTATGTATGTATGTAGGGGAGTAGCTTAGAACAGGGGCACCTTTGAAACTATGTGTTAACAGAGCTATTTTAAAAAGAAATTTTGGTAGATTTTTTTTGAGTAGTGGCAGCACTAACCTGCACCCGTGTCACTTGTCACCACTGATATATGAGAGCCAGTTGTGTGTGTGTGTCAGTGTGTGTTTGATTTTGAGTAAAATTTTATGCATTTTTAAATAAACGCGTAAGGACCGCATGGATCCAATTCAAGGTATATGGTTTTATTTTTTCGTCTTTTAGTTAGAATATTTCATATATCATGCAATAAACTAGAGATTACTACAATTTTTAAACTTTTACTTGAAAAAAAAAAACTTTGTAATTTTTCAAATACCACTGAGGCAGCTTTGAACAAAATAAAGGTGGCAGTTTTGAATATTATTATATGCAAAAAATACTGCGAAAGAAAAACAAAACTATACTGAACTTTTCTTCACAAGAAACTGACTCAAAAATGCATTTGGAATCAGAAGAGGAAGTGATAATTTACTGTGAAGAGAATGAAGATACTGATACCTGTGCGTCAATATTGGAGACTTCGTTTTAGCAAATGTTTCATCATCTGTGAATAGTGAAAAGTTTGTATATTTTTTTCTTTCCTGAGAAAGAGGACAAGTGTTTTATGTGTAAGAGAATTAGTTTTTCAAAAGTCTTACGTAGACTAGACTTAAGGCCAGTCATGGCGCAGCGGCACGAAGTGTGACTGTAAAACCGACTGGTTGTGTGTTCGATCCCCACTCGAGGAGATGAAATATTTACTTAAATTTATATTTCCATTTCTTCGCTCTGGTGTCGAGGCTAAGCGCGGCATTGAGTTCTGCCACTCAACATGCAATGCCTCCAGAATTCGGCAGAAAGTGGGGAACGGAGTGTCTTAACACTAGGTTCCCTCTGCCTACCGTGCTGTGTGCGGGATAAAACGTGAAGATGATTTTATTTCTTACGAAGACTACTTCCCCCAATTTCAGTTGCTGGTTACGTCACGTACTACATCCATGCTTTCCTTTATTTTTTTTCTTTTAGTTCAAATTAGGGTAGTAAGTTGTTTATTTAAAAAATATTTTGTTTTATTTTCATAATATTAGATTTATTCTAAGATTGATCTCATAATGTTAATTACTTCTACGAAGCAAAAGCTACTTTTTTGCTTGTTCGTTTTTTAAAGTCTATTAATGATATTAAAGTTATTTAACACTAGTACTAGTACAATCGTAATATTAAACCAGGTATATAATTTTTTTAAGTTAAGATGTAATATCGGTACCATACCGATATTTCATCTCCATCGTTTCTAATGTTAAGTTTATTAATAAAATTTCTTAAAAGTTTGATAAGCCTTTTAATTTCATTGAATTCGATGATAATTCAAAACTGCTCCATATATGTTCAAAGCTACCCCGGAAGGGGGGCAGTTTTGAATATTTGACTACTGCTTCTAAAGTTGATATTGCACCTTTAACTTATATATTTTTCTACATATGATGCTACGATTTTGTGGCACAATAGTTGGACTAAGCATTGTGAAATAGTAAAGAAGTTAAAAACTGTAGAATTTTTAGATATGACACAAAGTTTAAAAATCCTTCGAATGTGCCCCCCTCTCCCCTACTTATAGTTTATCTGGCTGTCGGCAGATGTTGTTTTATTCAATGCTACGTACATTATTATAAATAGAAGTATAGTTTTTTTTACCCAACTACAGAAAAGCAAAAACGAGGGTTATGATATTGACCGGTATGTATGTATGTTCATCTGTTCCTCTGTAGCTCCTAAAACATTTTACATAATTTGACACATGGGATATCGTCGGAACCGTTTTAATTGTCTGCTAGTTATAGGTTATGTGACGTCATGTTAAATTGAAAGTGGGCATTCTAGAGGACTTGACCTAATTGTAACAGGAGGTAGTTAAAATTGGTACACGACCACGGCTATCTACTGAATCACGCATCAGGGTACGCAGATGGAACCTGGGAACCTTGTGTTAAGACATTCCTTTCCCATTTTCAACCGAATTCTTGAGGCATTGCGTGTTTAGTGGCAGAACTCAACGCTGCGCTTTGCCTTGTTACTAGAGCGATGAAAATGTTAAATATTTAATTCCCTATGGAAGTATAATATAGTATTGCCATATAGACGTTTGTCTTTAATATTGTATAATGTTTATTTTATATTCTCATTTCTTTCACGCTTTATCTCGTTAAAACTTTTTCAATTTCAGATTTTTCTTAGAAATTGTCAGCATTACTTTATATTTATAAATTTTCCAAACTTATTTTTAGGGGTAAATAGGTAAGCGGATGAAGACTCGTTTGATAAACGATGTTATTAAGATTAAATTGAGGTCGAAGCAACGTCTCGAAAATTAGAGTAAGAAGCGTAAAGT
>DWMY01002022.1:0-12781 GCA_018249775.1 Heliconius hecalesia formosus
TGGTTCATATCCGTTTGATATACTATTACAATGTACTATCTATTCTGTGAAACATTTTTATATGTTTCACAGAATATTAGTGTATATAAATTTTTTACTTTTAGTTTTAGGGCGTATTTGAAGCTTAAATCTGAATTTTTTATATATTCTTACTATGTACAATTGTGACCAACTGAACAAATTTTTATTCTTTTATAAAATTATAAACGAATAAGTTTGTATATTCTGTTACATTATTGAAAGTTACACTTTTATATTCTTATATAAGAACAAGAACGAACTTTCAGCCACTCAGTAGCTTAACTGAGTGGCGGAAAGTTCCTTCTTAGTGAATATACCCTTAAAAAAAGATTTGTCGGAATTCCTACAGAAATATTTGTCGGTTTAGTTTTTTTTACCATTTTTAAGTTTTTTCTTAGGTTAGAAACCTAAGAAAAATCTTGCAAATATAAATGCAGAATATACATCAGATACGTTCTTATATTGTACTATGTACCTGGTTCACGATAGCGACCTGAATAGCACAGCTAATTGCTACTAGCGCAATCCCTATCTAAAACCTTGACGGACATGCATATGTTCATGTCTAACATATTGTCACGAGCGACTAAAAACATATTTACAAAATAATTAAAATACAAGAAAAAAAATGGTAAACAAGCACTTGTCAACACTTAATGAACATGATTTTATGCAAAGATTGTTTTTAAATTTGACGGTGATAGTAATTAGAATGATTTAGCTGAAGTAAACACGACATGGCATTCGTTGCACGCATTGATCGACGACACTACACTTCACATATTAAAGTTTTCCCGCGATTTCCCTCGTCGCGGACGACGGCTTCACGCACCGAGAGAGCACGCGCAGTCTGTGCGGGTCTCCCGCGCACGCAGCGTACCGCCACGATCTTTTAATGATAATGCATTACGATGTTGAAAAGAAAATACGATTTGCCAATTTTCATTAAATTTCTATTGTTTGTGTTTCTCAGTTTTGTGGTCATGTTTGTGGGTTTGTGCTTTTGATTTGCAAAAATGTCACTCGATATAATGTTTTTGACTAACGACAACCTGCACCGCATGCGTAAGGACCCGCCGGTGCTTGGTCTTCGGTATCGGGTACGTTTGTTTGTATGATGTAATATTTTTAATATATTTTATCTAATATTAGTTAAGTTCGAACACCTTTTTTAATGTGATTAAATTAAAGTTTGTATACTTTACAAGGACTTTTTTAAAAGATTTTAAAATTTACTATATTTTTTTTTCTGAAAATATTTTGTTATTATTTTTATTGATTCTTGGATATACAGGTGAATTATGTAAATATACAAAATAAAAATCACATAAAATTTTCAACTTAGTAAAACCTCACCTCCTAAATACTGTCGTTTCTACATAAACTACACCCGGTTTTTATCCCGCCATTTCCAACTCGGTAGATTCATTACAATCTCGTTGTTTAGTTCTCACCCACAATTTCATATACACACAAATTAAGTTGTAAAAAATGGCCTTCTCAATTCTACTATAACTTATGGATATGGATGTTAATCTAAATAAAAAAAATCAGCTTCACGCTCACAGCAGGGTAGGCAGAGGGAACCTAGTGCTAAGTCACTTCCCCACTTTCCGCCAAAATCTGAAGGCATTGCGTGTTGAGTGGCGGAACTAAACGCCGCGCTTTGCCTCGACACCAGAGCGAAGAAAATGAAAATATAAATTTTAATAAATATTTCATGGCCTCGAGTGGGGATCGAACCCACAACCTCGTACGGCCTCGTATATTCTATATTAATTAGGAGTTAGATAATTCTTCTTTATTTTTGTTGTTTATTTTGGAGATATAGATGAAGAAAGTTTTATTATAACTAAATATATCAACCTACATTAAATGGAAGTTCTTTAAAAAATTATAAATATACCATATCTTAACTGTAATATATGAACTTAGACGTAAGCAGGCTTACTCATATAGTAAGATTAGGTACACACCTATATTTTTGTGGCTGGGTGATTGTATTACACACAGAAGTATTTAACCGACCGACCTTGTTATACTTACAATAAACTTACTATTTACCGTTAATTTGTTTCGTTAATTTTTATATTATTTTTTATAATTACAGTATTTAAATTTTACCTAAACTTCATACAATAATATTCATTCATAACACAATTTATACAATAAAAAGCGCGGCGTTGAGTTCTGCAACACGCAATGCCTCCAGAATTCGGCAGAATGTGGGGAACGGGAGTGTCTTAACACTTTGTTCCCTCTGCCTACCCTGCTATGTGCGGGATACAGCGTGAAGCTGACTTTTTTTTTCATACAATAGTTCTGCGTTTGAAATCACAGTCTGGTAAATATTTATTTATAAAAAATATAGTTGCACCGAAATCTATTTCTCGGTACTGATGGATAAAGTGCAGCGTAAGATACTACCATTTTAAATAAATGTTTTTTTGTCAAGAAAAAATAAGATAAGACGCTTTGCTTGTCCAGTAAATACAGTAAGCATATGAAGATAAAATACTGCTGATATGTGTAGATTTTAAATAGTATTCCTCTTTATAAATACAACCCCAGTTAACGTAGTTTTAAAGTGTTTATCTGTTTGAAGTGCTTTAAATATGAATTACAGCGACATTTTTCCTATGGTGAAACGTTTAATTGACTTTATTAATATTATTAAATGCTAAAAGCAATAAAATATACAGAGCATATCTAGAGATATGCAGTGGCAACACAAAGCGTGCCGACTAACGCAGTGATTTCAAATTTAGGAAATTTATATAGTAAATATTGTTGAAAAGTGAATAATTTTTTCTCAAATGTACCCTTAAGAGATAAGTTATTAGATAAATAGTATAATAGAGAAGTAATTAAAAAAATGTATGTATAAAATCTTCAATATAGGAAAAATCTAGTCAAGAGTCGGACTCGCCCACGGTTCCGTACCAATTTCAGGATAAAAAATAAACAGGAAGTACAACTTAAAAGTTAACAGACTTAAGTCTGCGGGCGTGGCGTGCATGCACTTATTTATTTATGTAATGTATATATGTAATAAACTAAATTAAACATTATAAATTTATAATAGTTTTTGCCTGTAATATACTAAAATTTCCCTTTTTTTTGTAAATTCTCAACTTACTATACAAATAAAGAAAAAAATTCTAAAAATAAAAAAGAAAAATGAGTCAATGAGAACTTTATGCCAAATTTCATAACTACGGCAAATATCCCTTTTTTAGTTTAGTTGATTAGGGTTCCGTTCTTTTCCTTTTGAGGTACGCAATCTAAAAAACTATATGTTTTCATTGTCTTGACATCACGTATTGTTAATTAATGTTGTTCTTATAAAATTATAGAAAGAGATAGTTTCGAATCATTTAGTTTTGCTTGAATAGTTTTGATATTAATTATGATATTTACATTACAGTAATTTTAAATGCATTTTACATGCTATTACACATATTATGTAGTAAGTGCATAATAATATATTTAGCAATATATTTTTCTTATTTCAGGGGCTGACGAACGGTGTAGAAAATGATCAGAATTCCACTAACATATCAGCTGATTTATCGCATACGCGCCTATCGATTAGTTCGACAGCGTCAAACCAAAGTTACGAGTCCGGAAACGTGGATTACACGGTTCCCAAACATCCTTACCAAAAAGGCGCTCATAGAATTGGCGATACCATAGATTCAAATGAAAATATAACATACAACCAACCCAAAGTAACAAACCCTCTATTCGGAGTGAACGCCGCCTCGCACTACTCCCCCGGCTCCATGAACGAAGCCACCAGTGATACGAAGCACTTCGACAGGCTGCCGAACGGCGTGAGGAAAGCACCCGAGGGTCAAGATAACGAAGCATTCAAAACCGAAGACGCAATAGACGGTATGAAAGAGATTGTTATGAACCAAAACCCAATCGCGATCGCCGAAAGCGGAACCACATACACCACAGACAATAATGGTAAAATCAATGTTCATGTCACCGTCATGATTAACGCAGGTAATTATATGCATCCTTTGAAATCTCCATTTCACTTAAAGCACCATAACATTACATGTAAGGCACAATTTAACAATTTACTCAGTAATGGCACAGTGACGGTTTTATATATTGAAGTTTTTTGGAAGTGGAAGAGCCGTAAGGAACGAGGATGCATATTGAGGCAAGCGGTTATAGCGGTTGTAGTAGTGGCTGTAGCGCTAGTTGTGTTTCTTGTGTTATGTTGTTTGTAACATTATTTATAATCTAGTTATTATTTACACTATATGCACACATTACGAACTGAACTAACTGCACATTTGATTTTGAGGTCATTTTATGGTTTTTAACCATTGGTATCCATTTTGATGGTAATGATATTAAATGTTTTTTTTAATATTATTACAATATATAAATACAAAACTTTAATATAATAACTGGATTTTAATTGTAGAGCTGGGATGCATTGGTATCGTGAATGTGTTGTTTTTTGTAGTTAGACTTGCATGAATCTCTTTATACAATCTTGTCTTTCACTATACACTGTCTATCTGTAAATTTTTCCATTTCTTTATGTTATAGATAGTAAATTTTAGCACAAAAAAATCGTATATACATTAAAAAAAATAACAAATTACCACCAGTGACGTAACCTGTACATTTGGCGTTGCTATTATACTTTCGTAAAGCGTAGTATTGCTCTTGTGTATAGTAATATATAGTGTATGCACGTGAAAGTACGCCAATTAAGAAACACCACATTCCTGCACAGTTACGCTCATCTCGTAAGACTATACTTATAATTCCACTGTTTTTTTATAAACAAGTCCATTAAGTTGCCAGTACCGTCTCATATACGCTCAAAGTCGGAGCTAATTATAAATGCACATAATATTGCGACAATATAATATTAGCATGTGAATCAGTGCACGATGGATATCACCAAACGAAGTGACAAGCAGAAATTGGTCACTAATCTAATGTTTATGACAAATATTACAGGAACGTTAGCAGACTTGAAGAAACAGAGAGCACAGATAAGGACGAACGGAAGTCCTGTCGAGGGCAGTCTCAATTCAACGACAAATCACAGCTTGAATTCTATACCGGAAGTTCCGAAACAGGAAACACAAAGACAGATAAGTCCAACAATAACTACTAATACAACAGTTCCGAGGTTCTCGGGGCACACTAGTGATGTAGTCGGTGACACGAAGTCTCACCGGTGTTGTGTTATAATGTAAACACATCACTAGTATAACAATGTAGTCTGATCGTCATTCCAAAAAAATATTTATTCTGGATTGTAAATTGTTAAAAATATATTTGCGAATCAATTTTTGTATTAACAAATTAAATTATATTTTTTACCTTTAATTCTTATTTACTTTGGGCGTCGTTATTTTAAAATTATTTTTATCGATTTTTCGCAAATATATAGATAATTTTTATAGTGGAATGAATATTGCCATTTTTGCTCACGAAGCAAGGGCTTGCCAATTCCCTACGGATGTGTGATAGTTTGTAAGAGCTCAATGGTTATGTACATAAACATATGGTTGCTAATATTTTATATATATTGTAAAAGGTTTAGATATTTATATCATTTCATTCTGTTGAACATTTGAAGCTGAAATCTTGAAATATTTGCTTTTTTTCCTTGCCATAAATAACCGATTCAAAATTTAATACAAAATTGAAATGCATTTATTTATATTAAAATAATTTGGCAATTTCTATTCTATTTAATTAGATCTTTGACTTTTTGCTAACTAAATAAAAAAGTTTTAGATCGTAGATCTTATTAAATTTCTAAATGCAAGTAACATTTATTTATATAATACTACTAAATTTGATTTTGAATATTGATACTTTCAATACACTCTATAGTCAAATAATCAAGTTATATTATCATTTTATTCAATTAAAAAAACTCTTGTTACTCTGTTTATTATTTGCAGAAAACTAATATTTATTAATCACTTGCAAAATTTAAAAGACTGCAACATGTTAGAGATTATGCTAATAAATAATTAATTTAATTGGTCTGCAGCAAATATTGAAAAACAAGTTAAAGAATCGATTATAATTATTATCGTTTTCTTTAACAATATTGGGAATCATACTTTTCAATATTTGCTGGCATGCCAATTGTTTAAAGGCAGCTGATAGTTGAATAGTATCAGGGGGCCATGGATTTTCTATGGTTGTGCACATTCCAGCTATTTTTGTTTTTTTTTTAAATTACTATATGTCAATAGCACAGTATACAAATATGGCGGCAGATAAATAATGGCCTAATTTTGGCGTAAACAATATATGACGTAGTTTTTAAAATAAATTTTATATTATAATTTTACAATATACATACAATTTAAAAATAAAACATTTTTATATCACTTACAATTCAACTAAATATATCATGATTAATGTGCATTTGTTATGTCATTGTGAATGTTTAATTTATTAATCTTTACTATTATTTTTAATCTGTTGAAATGTTTCTTTCTTATTTGTATATTTGTTTACTGCTGAATACTCGTATGTGTGCCAATTTGTGTACGTTTCACTTTATATCTTATATACAAGTTATATTAATTTACATGATTATATAAATGGTAAGTCCAAACTATAAACCTTCCAATGTATGTAGCGACCCTTAAAATCCAGTGTTCATTATCTGTGTTAATCTTATAACAGCAGCTAAACATTCCGTTAGACTTTACAAATATATTTATGTAAATAAGCTTTTTGAAACATATTTATCGTAATTATTAATCCCCCATCCATTAGTAATTCATTCGTCCATATCATAGTCACTAGTATAGAATAGACTATTGTAGAGTAATTCAACAGGTACTTAAAAAGTACCTAAATGTATAGGAAAAGAAAATATTTAGCATTCCTTGTGTTCGCCGTGTGGATGTACAGTGAGGAGCTCAGAGCAGTGCGTGGGACGTGCGACACAGCGTGTAGGTTTAAGGGGGTCCTCGGAATGCGCATTAATCCTCATCTTCACTTTCCTCTCGACACCGACTCTATATTCGAAATGATGTTCTAGTATTTTTTTTAGAAAACATTAAAATGAAACGACGCGCTCAAACCACTAAGACGTTCATTCTTATGAAGCTACGTCAATGTTTATATACGCTTGTTCCGAAGTAACTTGATAAGAACGTATGTATGGCTTAGTGGTGAGACCGCTTGGACGGTTATTAAAAGGCTTGAGTTCGAATCCTGCTACTTTCAATTTTTTCTACGATTTCTAAAATTTTATTTTATTATTAGTGTGGATAACACTGTAAAATGTTAAAAATATGAGATGTTCCACTTCGGCGTACTTTCTAAGTAATTTCTAGAAATTGTGAATAATGTCGCAAAATATGACAGAGACGCGGAACAAGCAAAGCAATATAAAATGGCCTTATAGATATAGAAGCACAAAATATTCTGGTTGTTTTTTGTTTCTTACAGTATTATTTAATGGCAGCATTTTTACAGGCATTTTGTGATATACATATTTCGAAGATTTTTTTATTATATCAAAATTTTGTTATTGCTCATTTACACATTAGAACGATTTTTTTTATTATAAGAAATGTATCATGAAAACGAGTGTAAAAAAGAATTAAATTTTTATGCAATATTAACTTTTCTATAAAAAAATCTAAAACTGAAAGTTTTATATTTCACTTCCTTATGTAAAGACAGTACATTTAATAAAAAAAGTCAACCCCAGTAGCATTTTGAAAATTGATAATTAATCATGAACCATATATTAAATCTTTCATGTTTTGATGTTTATATTTTAGATAATAATATATTAATTAGTGTGGACGTTTCCTTAAACCAAAATCCTTGTGAACAAAATTGTACAGAAGTTAGCCATTGAGAATAAAAATTTTAAAAATATCTATAATAAGGCGGTGTTGGTGCAGCGGCACAGTGCCGGACTGTAGTTAATATTAAAATCCACCTGCTTGCTCTCCTATATATAAGATACAGTGTGAAGCTAAAGAAATAAATGTAATTTTCAATGGTTTTCTCCTGATTACAGTGATTTAGTCTTAAAAGTAGTATCCTTCACGAGTGCCTCTTGTTAGTCTTGCCTTAAAGTATATTTCCTGTGAAACATATTAAATATAGTTTCGTATTTAAATGTGTATTGTTGAATTTTAATCTTAGCTATACATTTCAAATCATTCCTATTTATAAAAAAAATGTAAGATTCGTTGTATATAAGAAGGAAAGAAGGAAGTTCTATTGTGAGATGACATATTTTTTTTATTAATATATATAATATTACAATGTTTTCTTTTAAGTAGCCTTGCCAACTTTGATCTTGCCTCTGGATTAGTAATTTTTTTTTATTTTCAAAAATACGCAGATAAAAGGGATAAAATCAAATCTCTAAAATTTATGAACAATTAACGAATTTGTGTTTATAAATATGATAAAAAGATCATTTAATGTTTATGTAATTTACATATGGCAAAGCTACTTCTTTCTGCAGCTTTATAGTATTAACATTTTACACCTTAATATTTTAAATACAAAATGACATCTTTATAAATTGTAATTGTTTCATACAGCACAAAGCCATACTAAATAATTATCACTTTTGCCTAATATAAAGTTCCATATTAATTAATGCACAATAATATCTTGTAAGTAAATATATTTAAAAGCATAGTCTATATTATTAAAAATATGGATGTGAAAGTTACACTTTATAAAGATTCATTAGTGAAATAACTCTATACATATCTTTATTGTATTTAATATATATTGAGGAGGTTGTAAGAATAATATTTGTATCAATTTTAATTTAGAAGTGGTTTACTCGTAAATTAATTCTGTAGTATATATACTAAAGGAATTTTGATAATGTGATGTATAATTCCTTAATATACCTGTCTGTGTACTTATATTCTGATGCACTACTGTTTCAATGCGACGGCTGTCAGTACAAATTTATAGTAAAGTAAATGTTTGATGCAGCTCAACCTGTTGTATATTCTACTCAAAGTTTCTACTATATATAGATTTATTACTATTAAAATTTTATCAAACTTAGTGACTGACTTTTGAACGGTAGTGTTTATATTGTAAGATGATTCCTAATTTACTTAATTATTATAAATAAATCGATTGTTTCAAATTGCTTTGTTTTATTTTTGACGGCGTTTTATTATATCTCTCGCATGAACGTTTGTGTCGTGATATCTTGAAACACTTAAATACAATGAAGACTTGCAACATTGTTCGTTTTTTTCTTCTTTAAATTAATATTCAGTACTAATAAACCTTAGTAATAACCAAACAAAGATAATATATCATATTGTATGTATATATTTTTTTAAATAAATACCTATGAAATAGAGAAATTATTTTGGGATTTATTCATACTATTGTACACGCCATAGATAGTTATATTCAGTTCCATGTCATAAATTGACGCGCTGATTACGGTACCACAACCAAATAATAAATCGATGGCGACAAAGTAAAAAAGTGAGTTTTTTAATCTTTACACTATCCCACATATAGCGGGGGGAGGCAGAGGAACCTGGAAATGTTAAGACACTTTGTTTCCCACCTTTCGCCGAATTTTCGAGATATTGAGATTGCGCGTTGCGGGCAAAGAAATGAAAATATTAATAAATAATAATTCATTCGATAAGTAGAGAAAGGTGAGCCCTTTTGCATTATGATAGAAGGGCCCACGCGGGGAATGTGGGATTTACTAAAGCGCAACAGATTGATATACTTGGGGATTCCTCGAACTCGGTTAAGTACTTTTACCAAATATAAGCCCCCATATACAGGCTGGAAGCATCTGCGCTCCTATTACGGGAGCAGCATATAGGGAAAAATATTTCAAACCCATACCTAAAAATTACGATTTAGTAGGATTTTTTTTCATTTCACGATGTTAATTTCGTGAATGAGGGGTGTGCGGCGGTGTCCCTTTGATAGGTTTATATCTGCGTGCGTCGTTTTTAACAAATGGCGTTTTATTTTACAACGATAATTTTATTAATTATTTTGTTTGAAAAAATCATTTTTTTATTTTTGCCAAAATCTCTTTTGTTTTAAATGTATTAGGCTTTTATAGAGTAGTTAAAATTGTGGTTTCACATAAAGTGGTAAAGATAAAAACACTGTATATGGCCGCCCGTCTAGGATACAGGATCAGATTAGTTAAAAAAAATTTGAACATCTATAATTCTCGAGCGCGTCAGATAAAGTTAAACTGAGTTAGTTACATGCTAAATCATGTATATTCCACTAATCTGACTATTTGCGCTGCATATTCAAGGGAATAATTCAAGGATTACGATAAATATATAATCTGACGAGATCCACAAGCCGTAATTAAAATTCATCTATAAAGTTTAACGCAGCTACGAGTTGCCTATATTCCTCTTTCCGTGTGTCGTTTCTGTCTCTTTGAGTGTTCTCCTTTAGTATCTGAAATCCGAATGCGTTCAACTTGGCATTATATGTATATGTAGATATTATTGGCATTGATAGAAGATGATTATACCGATGAAGTTGGTAATTAAAAAAATACTCAAAATAAAAATATTATTTTATAATAATTTTCTTATAAATACAAGTCCAGGAGGCGGAGTCGTGACGCAGAGGCACAAAGTGTGACTGTAAAACCGACTGGTTGTGGGTTCGATCCCCACTCGCGGAGATGAAATATTTACTTAAATTTATATTCCCATTTCTTCGCTCTGGTGTCGAGGTGAAGCGTGGCGTTGAGTTCTGCCACTCAACACACAATCCCTCTAGAATTTGGCAGAAAGTGGGGACCGAAGTGTCTTAATACTAGGTTCCATCTGCCTACCCTGCTATGTGCGGGATACAGCGTGAAGCTGATAAAAAAATAATAAATACAAATATTATATAATTACTTAAAACGTACATTCTTTGATTTACATGCTTTTTCTTGAGATTTTTAATTGATTACGTTTAATGATTTAAAAAAAAATATCAGGGCATGAAGATGAACCATATATATCTTAATATGACGCGCTTGAGTAATTCAAAATGTCAATTTTTTTCCACATTTTTACAACAGCTGCCAGTGCGCATATAAGCAACCGATCGATCCGGTCTTGCTGCATGTTACGTCATTACTTAAGGGTACATATTAAACCATATGAAGGAATGAGTAATATAACTTTTTTTTCCTATTTTATTTCGTTTGTTTACGTGTTTGTTCATTAGTTTGTACGATTTTATTCAACCTTGTAAAATAAAATTGCAATGTAAAAATTCTATTGAAATAAATCAACGTGTGCATCCATAGACGTAATGCAACACGTAAAAATATTGCGTCATTAAATATCACCTGCCAATAATGACTATAAATGAGACTGAAATATAATCGTCATCGTGTAGTAATGAATCTTATTCTAATTTTTGCTTCACGCTGAAAATTTTCACGTTAAAAATGATTGCAAACTAGTACCAGGTAAAATGTAAAAAATTAAATACATTTTACATTTTAAAATGTTTATGCTTATCATTTTATTTCTGTTTCTATTTTTATTTTTTATAATGACTTCAACGAATTGGCTAAATCATAATTATCTGGTATCGATTCACAGCTTTAATTACCGAAATTAAAAAAAAAACCATGTAGAGACACGTTCCAATGTAGAGACACAACGTCTGATGTTTTTTGCTGTTGACTAAACCAAATTGTGAGGCACATCAGAGAATTACGGTTACAGCGGCAACGGCAACCGGCAACCGACATTGACAGTGCTCGCCGGACCGCCACACCGAGTAGACGGATCGCGGCCTCACTCCAAGCAGAAAGTGCTTCACGCGACCAAATCTCATCAATTACGGAAAATCGGCAATTTATTCCATCATTTGTGTATGCTCTGCTTTATAAGACGACTGTGCACCATGAAACCACCGACCAACGTGAGTATTGAACATAATATACGTATGAAGTAAATAGTTTCATATTATTTTATTTCTAATGACTCTACATGAGTGTTTTTTTTTTATTTTCATAATGTTTTTTGGTTTTTTTTATTGGCTCTTAGAATACATATTTAACACGTGATAATAATATTTTATTTATTTACCAATGATGGCTTACAAATAATTTAAATAATTTCTTCTGTAACTTCATCAATATTCTTACAAATCCAACAAAACAATTGAGCATTGAAAACAAAATAATATTTATAAAAGTAATTTTATTTTAAATTAACATAGTAATAATGGTGAATGTACCTGTTAGAGGTATACCAAATGTAAATTGCAATTTCTAGATTGATTGATGCTTATGGAAGTTTTTGCGGAAGAAAGTAGAGCGATGTACGCGAAACTTGATTAGCAATAAAAAATCTCTTATTAATAATTTAATTTTCTATAGTAATAAAAATATAATTATTTTACGCATTATAATTTTATGAAGAGTACACATTAAAATATTAAAAAAAAATGTAATATACGTTGTAGTGCAGATTAGAAGTGTCTTACTATAACCATGGTGGTTATGGCTTCGAACTCTACCCAGGGAAGTATTTATAATTAATAATATATACTATACTTTCCTCAAAATATTGAATGATATATGTGTATATTTTTCCTTAAAATGTAATTTAAGCGACCTAGTTCTTTCTTTGCTCTACCAGGGCTTAAAACTTTGAATTTTGATATTTGAAGTTAAATGTTTTTATTTTTTTACTAACAACACAAATATCTAAGAAAGCATAATTTTGTAGTTTTT
>DWMY01002023.1:0-12777 GCA_018249775.1 Heliconius hecalesia formosus
ACTCATCAGGTATGTCTAAACTGCCTTCTTTTAGCTCCCTCCAATTCCTCATAGCAGATGCATCATGACGAGCTATTCTCTCTTCAGTTGCAGGCTTCCATGGATATTTAAGTAGTTTCTGAAAATATTTTGAATATGTAAAAAGTGGCAATAAAATGTGAATATAAATAAATATCTCTGTTTTATACTTATATGAATGTATTCTATATAATGAACAAATAATGTAATAATTTTGCACATTTCTAAAACCCACTTTGTTGGTAGGTCAAAGAGTGCTCTGAGCTCTACATTGTGCAACAACATCTTAATATACCTTGACAATGATATTCTTCTTTTCTGAATCAAATTTGCAAAGAACAGTTGTACTGGCACCATGGGTGTAGGAAGGGATGGGGCAGAGTGATCCGTGCCCACGTCAGAATAGTCTGGTGCCCACCCCATAAATTTTACTTACAAAAAAATTTGCACCAAAAAGAAAAACACTTTTACACAAACTTATTCTAAGCTAGTCGTAGCAGTCAGAATGATGGGATGGTATGTTGGTGTTGTTACCAGAGTGAGAAAATAAAATAATTAGCTGTGGGAGAGCAGAGTGGGAATAAAACTTACATACATTGTGTTTACAGTTGACACTGCTATGACACCAAATATATGATATACAATAATCGATTAAAAAAATATGTTTTTATACCTTAACCACTTGTGCTGTGACAGGGAAACTTTCAGCAATTCTTTCAGGTGTCCACTCATCTGGTTGAGTTGAGGCTAAATGACGAATCTGCTCTTTCTCACTCCATGTCAACAAATTTGGCATATTTTCTTTAAAGTATCGTTCTTTAATAATATTATGTTTTAACTTGTCTTTGCCGATAAATGATTCATTTACATGTTCATCATAGGATTCACCAACCTAAAATAACATAAAGTTATATTTTTTGTGTATAAAACATACACAAACATTTATAGAAAACTTATATCTTAAACTTCCTAGGTTTACCTCATAAAAAGAGCTTTCAGATTGCTCAATGAACTCCTCAGCATCATTATCTTGTATTTTTATGCCGTCTTGCTGAAATGCCTTTAACCTATGCTCCAAGCCGGGGTTCGCTACAATTGGTTTCCTAAAACCTCCTCGTAAATTTCGAATAATAATTTTATCACAAACATAGAAAAGTCGTCTCGCATTTATCGAAAACATTTTTTATTTTCAATATTTTTATTTTTTATTTCATGGGTTACGAAATATTTAAAAGCACAAATTATGAACAATACAAATGAAATGGTTATTATGACACTTGACAGCCAACCTCACATTGACAGATAAGGTCTCTGGTCTGGTCATCTGGCGTTACATGACATTAACATAATACCTTTTAACTTGTATATGGCGAGGAGATAAGTTTTTGGAAATTAAATTACCATACCAATATAATAATAAATTGTAATAAATAATTAATTGTAAGAATTTATGCATTTAAAAATAATCGTGAAAAAAGAAACAATTGTAAAGATTCATAGAAAGAAATACATAGAAGAAAAGAGGATATTACGTTTTACATTCGAAAGTACAAAACAAAACAAAGTTATAAAGTCTACTAAGTCATAGTTAATCTTGTATATATTTAATTTAATTTTCATATAGGTACACCATACACTCTTATTTTGATTATTGCACAGCTTGCTTGCATCACTAATTTTTATATCAACTATTTATTGTTTATGCCTTAAGCATGGACGCTTATGCAGCTAAACAAGATCAGGGCCCGAAATAAATCACTATGTGAATGTGGTCTAGACGATCGTTATTTTGTACTCAAAACTTTTTAGATCTGCGGAAGGCCTTTGACTGTGTGCCTCGTCAATATATGTGGTGGGCATTGGATCCAAAGGAATCCCTGAGGTCTATATTGAGATTATCAGATACATGTACCCCAACACCGCCTCTATGATTAGGCTGTTGGCGAGACTAAACGCTCCTAGATTGCAGTAGAGGTTCACCAGGACTCGGCCATTAGCCCGTTCATGAAGATCCTGAGGTTGATATGTGGCGTAACGAAGTCTGACCCCATACGTAATACGTTCATGCGAGGTAGTCTTGATGATGTTGCGGATAAGCTCCAAGAGCGTTATAACGTGACCAAACCTAAGATGGTTTGGTCACGTTATAATGCTCTTCAGTTCTTTACTTCTTCTAAGTGCCATTCAGTATCAGTCTCTGGAGTAACACCTACTGGATTCCCAAGGGATACCTTATTGGATGCAAGTCATGAGAGCTAATGGTCTAGCCACCGAGGATGTTAAGGAGCATAGTGCAAACTGGTTGAGTAGGAATGCGGACCATTGCAAAAGCCGGGGTTAATGCCAGGAGGAAGAAAAATCTATAGGTACTAATATAGTAAAGCGGAAGAGTTTGGAACTATTGGTTGTGTTTACTTTTTTTTGTCTTGTGTGAAAGCTCCAATTCTTAAAAGCTACATAGGCTATACTAATATTACGGTATAATAAAAAATATACAATGTTTTCGCATTGAAACCACGTTGAAAAGTTCGAAAATCAGTAATTACTTTACAAGTTGTTTTAAAGTTCAAAAAGCGCATAAAACTGTTTATTCTTAAAAAATATTACTGAGTATGAAATGAATCATATTTATTTTTTAGGCAATTTTGATCAAAGTTATTCATATTTACAAGTTTTTATTTGAATTGCCGTGTTATTATGTGTGTTATTAAGTTAAATCTTGTAATCTTAACTTGACCCACTTTCCAATGTCTCATGAGCTGAAAGAATTACGAATTTAGTTCTGATGACAACGATGAAATGAAATATCAATATTGTCGATATTCCAAAATGGGAACCGCAACAAAATAGTGGATTATATATTTTTTACACAGACCTAATATGGATACCAAATAAAAAGGGTTGATTTGTAAAATCCAATACACTATAAAAAAATATTTAGTAAGCTTGTTTTTTAAAAGTTGAATAAAAACCAAATAAAACTTATTAAAATAGGTCTCTTAAATCGGCATTTTTAAAAATAAACATAATATACAAATTAGTAATTAGTGTCGCAAACATAAACTTTTAACTACAAGAGAGAGTTTGCTGTATACCAACGTCATTTAAGATGTATTGTATACTTAACATCCCCTTTCGAACAAGACTGTCCCGTTTTTCGCTTGTGTGTCCCGGTAACCCGAAACATACCACCGGGATGTAAAAATGTCCCGTTTTTTAAAATAGCACTTTTCTTCGCGATTTTGACAGTACACTACTAAAAGAAAAGAAAATATTCAATTATTTATTAAAGTGCCAACTGTACCTAAAAAAACGAAAGCACTTATCAGACGTCAAGAAATATTAAAGCTATTCGAAAAAAATAAAAGCACTTTTAAAAAAATTAAAGCCATTCTACAATGTCTTGTTATGAGCCAACAACAATTTAATTCGGGATTATAGGCATACAATTTAATATAACAATATTTACTTGTCATCGAAAACTATCGAACTTAATATTTTTAACCAAAGCGGCTTTTCATCAGATCTTAAGTTTTTATATATCAACGAAAGATGTCTATTACGTTAAACTCTTGCTAAGGTGAAATTTCATTATTTCTTGTAGTATAATATTCCTAATAGGCCAGACCTGGCCCTGGTGGGAAACACACTACACATACACGACACAAACACCGTCGTCGACGGAATCGACGATGAAGTCCAGTTTATTCCACGGCTCGGCCTCTCGGCGTCTCGGCGCGATCGGGCCCAGCGGTTAGGGGCCGATAGCTCCCGTAGATTAGTCTAATTTTGTCCCTCAGTCGTGGCTTCATGTCGCGTCTGGGTTTGCTTAGAATAGGTAAAATCCCAGCCCACTCGACGGTTGTAAGCCGAGGTTCGAGCCCCGCAGGGGCTGCCCTTACAGCCGTCGACTCCTCTCAAGCAGCCAGGTAGTGCTTGCATTTCTTCTGGGACCCTACCCTCTTCCCTACCCACCCGGTGTCGCTGTAAAAGCCAACAGGGCTAACAGCATTAACCTCAAGTTCGAAAAAAAAAAACCTTATTTGATTAATATAATAGAAGAGGCCAGTCATGGTGCAGGGGTATAAGCATGCGACTGTAAACTCGAAAGGTTGTAGGTTCGATTCCCATTTGAAGAAATGAAATATTTAATATTTTTATTTTCTCTGAAATATTCTACGTTCCTGTTAAGACAGGAACGGAGTGTCTTGACTCTAGCTTCCCATCTTCCCTGGACTTAGAGCGGAGGGCTAACAAAAAAATGTACTATTACTCAACTGCACCATGCAATCATTTACCTACAAATAAAAAAAATAACTTAAAAAAAATATATTAAGATAAAATAATTGCATTGATAATAAAAATTAAAAGGGTAAAGTTAGATAACATTATAAATTATTAATTAATGGATGAGCGCCTTTATCGTGAAAGCAAGAGTTGCAACCACAATCTCTATGTTGCGTTTAGTTCAGTTCGAGTGGCCGCTTACACCACACGCGCGCGTTGACAAGTTAACGCTACCTGCTAAAGTGCACGCTTTCCAGTGAATATTAATTAATTGTTATACAACTTAACTAAGGATTTAATTTTAAAGTAAGTTTATTTTTAATTAAAATTTGGTTTTTGCTTATTAAATTATTTTTTACAACATTTTGAATCTAACCTCACATAATACTCCAATCAATTATTATTTTTTATTATCTATATCAGTTTTGTCTTATTTAATTTTTTTTTATCAGATAATAAGGTAAGGTAATTTACGAATATCAATAACGTACTCGATTATTTCCTGTAAATAATATAATAATAAAATAAAGTCTATTTAACAGTTATATTTTACTAATACACAAAGGTTTGGCGCCTAAAAAAGATTATTATTAATATAGCCGCTTAATTTTTTTATTTATCACGTTTTCATTTACAGCATATCCAGGGGTTATAGTTGATACATTTTACTTACTTAATACTATAAATATATGAATAGTGTTTTTTTTTATGCAACTTATAGAACACGCAATATATATATATATATATATATATATATATATATATATATATATATATATATATATATATATATATACAAATTAAATATCCTTGCTTCACGTGGTTTGAATACCATACATTAATGTATGAGGAATTAAAAATTGGAAACTCAACACGTCTAGAATACTAATACTTAAAAGAAAAAAAGTGTGGACGTAAGAAGACAGAAACAATTTACAAGTTTGTGACTTTCTCTAACGTGTGTTTGTTAAAATATTTTGAATTTTTCTTATAATTTAGCGCATTTTAGAACTTACAATATTAAATAAGAATGTGAAATTAAATTTTATTTTTTGTAATTATATAAGTTTAAAACGTTTCACTGCAATTGCTAGATGTTTAATTTTTAGATATTGCGGTTTTCTGTAGAGCTCAGTAAATTTGTATAAAATAAATATAAAGTTATTACTTTTACTCTTACCTTATACACACATATGTACGTTTCATGTTCATTATATTTATTTATTATACAATTGCTGCAAATATCGCCAATTTATATAAATTTGGTGTCAAGTCATTTTAATAATCAAGAGTTATCGTGGCGAAACACGATGGTTGTAATTTCGGTCCCTTTTAAGGTAATCAAGTAAAAATTATAGCGCGGCGTTGAGCTCCACCATTCATCCCTAAGTATTTCAAATTAAGAAGTAATAAAACGCAGTGCCTTATTATTTTAGTAGATTAGAGATTAGAGACTTTTAACATACCCTGATTCGGAACAAAAACGTAAAGCTGAAAAAACTTAAAACTGGTCATGAAAATCAAAAGTTTGGATGACCGTTCCTTTTAGAAATTCCGTTCACTTTAAATATTCAGAATTTAGATATTTATATATGTATGTAATATTATCGCCTTCGTTTCTACTTAGCAGTTTATACTAAGAGTATCTGTATGTTTATTTAACTCATCATACACTTCAGCTAATAACATTTCAATATTGGCATTTCACGTGCAGTCACCGCAATGTAAATCAAAATATTTACTTTACTTCAGTATTAGCTAGAACTATACGAACTAAACGATGATACTCGACCGAATCAATATAGACTAAAAAATACATAATAATTATAATTTTTCACAAAAAAAAACCTTTACTACAGTTAAACTCTTACCAAACTTTGAATCTTTTTGACTCTTGAAGTTAACGTGATATTGAGTTATTCGCCCATTTGTCGCGCACATACTTAAATTAAATTTAACACTTGAGAGATTTTCTTATGGATAATATCGTCAGAAATGGACCAAATTATAAAGGAACCACACGAAAAAAAATAAAAACTTATATAAAATATCCTAAATATACTAATATAATAAAGCGGAAGAGTTTGTTTGTTAGTTTGTTTGTTTAAACGCTAAGATCTCCGGATCTACTGGATCAGTAGACTTAGCTTTACTTTTTTTTATTTTGTATGAAAGCTGCATTCTTCAGAAGTGTATAACATTATGGTGAAAGTCGTAGTTAGCCTTAATTAACGAAATAACAATCATAAGGGACGCCATCGAATTGCTTTAATATCGCTTTAAGCGTGTGCACTGCACACATAGTTAATTATACGTCACTACGTTATATGACAAAAATATTCTATTCAATTAGATCTAAATTAAAGTCCGCGACACCATATATCTATTTCTTATAAATAAGTGACAATAAGGCATTTTGTGACAAAAAATAATTTAAAATCGTAAAGGGATATTTCATCGATTTTTATTTCACATTTATTTTAAAAACTTTCGAGCGACAGTTGTTCATCATTAAGAAAATTTAATGAAGATAATCTTGGGTTTCTATAGCATATAATTTGGACCAGAACTTTTTGAGAAAAAGTATTTCTCGCTAAATTCAACGCTCTGTTTACGGCCACAAGTCTAGGCTCGAGTCCCGCGAGGGGCGCCCTTGCCGCCGATTTCGTCCTAGCAAGTAGCGACGTATTGCTTGCTCTTTCTCAAGATTATGAAAAATTATTAAATGTATAAATTATATAATCAATCTTATGGCAAATGCAGCATAATAAATTTCACTTATAGGTAGTATGCGGGCGAATCTGCGAATGAGCCACTAGTAAAATATATACAGTCAACCAGGATTCAACCATGGGCGAATCTAGAGATATTTTCCAGGGGAAGGCGTGGAAAATATGTCTAAACACTCATATTACGACATTAACTTTTAACAGATTTGTTTGTTAAATACTAATTAAGAAAACGTATATAACCTATACTTTTCTAAATGTGGAATAACACTTTGAAAATAAAAATTGAAAAAAGGATTTGTTTGTGTAATGTTTTTTTTGTTATTTTGTTTAGAGTATTTTTTTTTGTTGCAAAATTTTTGCTGTTTAGTTACTACATTGTAATAAAACATAATAAATAAATCTTACGTTTTACTCGCTAAGACGAGTAATGCTCACAAAAGATCCATTATAAATATATAATTAACCTTTATATGCTAATTGTTAATTCGTGTCGTTCCTTTCGACCTTGAGAATGTCACACATACTTGTATCAACGTTGTCTTATAATATATAAGACATTTAGATATATTATTATTATTTTAATTAAAAGTATTTTTGTAGCTTCACGCTGTATCCCGCACACAGCAGGGTAGGCAAGGAACCTAGTGTTAAAACACTGCATACCCCATTTTCCGCCGAATTCTGGAGGCATTTCGTGTTGAGTGACGAAATTCAATGCCGCGTTTTGCATCGATACCAGAGCGGAGAAATGATTATATTTCATTTCCTCAAATAGGTATCGAACCCACAACCTGTCGCGTTTACAGTCAAACCCATGTTACCCTGTGCCAGTACTGGCCTAGAGTGTAAGTAAACGTAAAGAAATTTTAAATAGAGAAAGTTTAGATGTAGGTATAATACCTACCTAAGTTGTAAGGACTCGATTGAGTGTTTTAAAAGCAGGTTTTTCTATTTTATACAGCGTATAAGAATATTTAACATTTTATGTTATTATTTTTAATTCGTATAGTAGAAGGTGCACTAAACTTAACTTAACACCGGAAAATGCTCATCATTCTGGAACTTTTGACAAGATGCCATAATTTTATTGTTTGTAGTTTCGTCCTTTTTAAATGAACATAACTCATAAACTTAAATTTTAGAATTCGGAGAAAAGTAAAAGTGTCGTAATGGGAACGAAGTGTCTTAACATTAGTTTCCCAGGTTCCCTCTGCTTACCCTGCTATGTGCGAGATACAGTGTGAAGCTAAAAATATATATAAATATAAGATTGAAATATATACTTGGTTCGTCAAGCTGAAATTCCACAAGCATATTGAGAAAGTATCGTCGATTTCATTCGATATAGCCAGTTAGATTATATATTGCAATATTTCCTTGCTATACGTTTCAAAACTCTTTAGATGTTGGTTGAAGCTACAAACTACTAAATAGGTCGCGTTACTCAATCGTTCAAACCTGTTTTAGCTTTAAGCAGTTAGTGAAGATTTTTTGTAAAAAATACCTAAATGGTTATAAATTAATTTTATGATACAAAAAAAAACAAGGAAAAATATCATCTTAATTTTATAATGTATATCATGTAGGTTTTGGCTTTAAATAATAAATTATAATTATATAAATTTTTGTTTTGTTTGTTTATAACTAAAAGAATAGTACTGATATGATATTTTTTCCAATAGTTTTATAAATTTGCATTATAAAGTTAAACTTGTCTAAGCACAAATATACATATAATGGTCAGAGCAACCTGTTTTTAATTTAGAAAATAACTTAAATATTATTCCTCACACAGCATTGTTGGCAGAGGAAATCTTGTTTTAAACCCTCCATTTATCATTTTCGTCGAATTCTTGAGGCATTGAATGCTAAATCAACAATAACTCAACTCCGCGCTTTGCTTTGCTTTGAAGAAATAAAAATATTTCATTTCGTCGAGTAGGAATCGAACCGACTGACTGACAAAATCGAATCGAACACGATTTTCCAAAATTTAATAGACTATTTCAGTAACATGTTAAAATTAAGAAAAATACACACATATGAGGTTGTACAGGTTTTGTACCAAAATTAATATTAAAATTAACAACACTTATAGGAAGAAAAACAAAATTACCATAACTTATTCGACTTCCACTTAATTAATTTTCAATATACATAGAAAATATAAACATATAACTTAATAATTTTATCTTTTTCAGTGTAAATAGAGTTGATTCGAGACATTTCACATTTCAAATTATTAGCGAGAAATACTAGTATATGTTAGCCAGGATCTTTTTTCTTTTTTTTAAGTTACGCTTTACATAGAAATACCTGACGTGACCATTTTTTTTCGGTTCAAAACAGGACATCGGTTTTTTGTCAGCGAAACTTAATTCGACCGACCAGATTTTCGCGCCATTTGCAAAAACGGGTCATTTTGATGTCCCTCTTTGTGGTCACTGGGACCAGCGAAAAAACCGACGTCTGGTCACGTTAGTTATACCTCGTTATTATGTAAAAGATTAAAAATATATGGATACTACAACAATGGATGTGGTTATGCACAATTAAATTAATTGCTTATAATGGCAGAATATAACATGGATTTTCCTTACTTAGTAATGTAACTATATAATGTGTTTTCATTCTATTAACTTCTAAATAGAACTATATTATATACGTTTAAGCATTTATGTTTCCATAGTTGTTTTATAAACGATTTTATTATAGAAGCAATTTAAATCATCGTTTAACGTTGAACGATATGGTCAAGACGATGTGACCACAAAATATGTATTTTGTGGTCATCATGGCGCAATGGGACAACGGCTGATTGAGCACGGCGTTCGTGTGTTCGATTTAACTTCAAGATAATAATAATTTTTAAATTATTATCATTTTTTCATTCTTCGTTCCTCTTTCGTTGAGGCCAGACGTGGCGCAGGGGCACAAAGAGTGAATGTAAAATCCACTGGTTGTGGGTTCGATCCCCACTCGAAGAATTGAAATATTTATTTACATTTATATTTTCATTTCTTCGCTCTGGTATCGAGGCAAAGCGCGGCGTTTAGTTCCGCCACTCTACGCAGTGCCTCCAGAAGTCGGCTGAAAGTGGGGAACGGTGAGTTTTAACACTAGGTTCCCTCTGCATATCCTGCTGTGTGCGGAATACAGCGTGAAGCTGATTTGATTATTTGATTTCCTCGTTCTTGTTAGAACAAACGCGGCGTTGAATTTCACCACTCAAAATGTCAATATCGAGGTCTACGTTTTTTATTTCTCGTAGTAACTTGAATTCCGACATTTTGTTTAATGCAAAAAACTATGAAAAATGTTGAGGCTATAGTGGCGCAGGAGCACAAGAGTGTGACTGTAATACGACGGTTCTGGACTCGATTCCTACTCGGGGGAATGAATGAATATCTTCATTTGTTCACTCTGGTACCAAGGCAAAAGCGTAATACCTTGAAAATTTGACGGAAAGAGGGGAACGAGCCGTCTTTACACCATGTGCCCTCTGCCTATCCCGCCCGGGATACATCCTAAAACCGCTTCGCAACACGGGCTTAAATGCTTTTAAAGTGGCGTCAACCTACTTTTGCCGTCCATTTATCTATATATATATATATATATATATAATTTACTTATATAAGTACCTAACCAAACTAGACGTCTAGCTATTTTGCTTCATTACTGTCAACGAATTTGATTTAAGGCCCTACCTTAATATGCGGCATTTTTTTAATAAATATACCTAAAATTAAAAATATTATTTACATATGCTTATAAAATTTGAATACATTTTATATTTCGACATAATTGACCTTGGCCATTGTACAGGATTTTGTTACTGCTTATTGATAGTGTTTCCCTATTTCTTATAAAATTATATTATTTCAAACACCTTACTTAATTATTTTATTTCTAATGTTTTATAATCGATGTTACGAGATAAATATATCTTCATAGTAACCTAACCTAACATTCAGGTTTTTTAGCTCTATGCTATATTCAGCATATAACAGGGTGATTAGAGGGAACCCAGAGTTAAAAGAAACTTTGAAAAAAAGAATTAAAGCATAAATAATAAATGTAATCATATTTTCTTCAATATAATTAAGTATTTCGAAAATAATATTTTTCAAATATTATTTCAATTATTTATTATATCGTGACTGGTTGTGGATTGTGGGTTCGTTCCCCACTCGGGAAATAACATATTTATTTAAATGTATATTTTCATCTCTTTGTTCTAATGTCGAAGCTAAGCATGGCGTTGAACACCGCCACTCCGCACGTAATACCACGTGGGATAATGGAGTGTCTTAAAACTAGGTTCCCTCTGCCTACCCTGCTGTATGCAGCGTGAAGCGTAATCTAGTTTCCCGCTGTATCCCTAGCGGTGTATACACCACAGAAATTTAATTTATTAAATCAAATATCTTTTCCAGCTTACAGCAATGCCTGATCAAGAAATAGAATCGGCAGAAGCGCTGGTCGCCATAAGAGACTGGCTCAATAAGCAACCACACTTGCCTCACGACGTTGGTAAGTCTTTAGACTTATAGAATATTATAAAAATATGGATACTATGCTTATAGCCTTATTCACTAATTTTAATAATATTAGAAGCCAGGCGTGGCGCTAGTAAACGTGACTAGTTGTAGGTTCGGTCTTCCACTCGAGGAAATAAAATATTTATTTATTTTTCCATTTCTTCGCTCTGGAGTCGAACTGTCGCGCGACATTGAGTTCCGCCATTCGAAGCACAATGCCTCCAGAATTTGGCGAAAAGTGGGGAACGGAAGTGTCTTAATAAAAACGGAGTTTCTTTATACAAGGTATCCAGGTTCCCTCTGCTTACCCTGCTATGTGCGGGAAACAAATAAAATGATAATTTTACTACTATATATTAGAATAAAGAATATAATCTTAGTTTTAGAATCAGATTATGAAAACAGATTTTGCACTAAAATAAAAAAAAATGAGCACGAATATATGAAATTAAACTGAACGAAAAAATAAAAAAGATCTCACATGCCATCATTAAAGAATACCTTACTATCATCTTGTGGGTCGTGTCGGAATAGCAATTTAAATGTTGCAATATTTTCGAGAGAGTAAAGGTGGCGTAACATTGGGTCAATGATGGAGGGTCGGGTGACGTTTGACTGTAACTTAATAAATATCATTTGTATATCTTCTATTATTTTTTTTTTACTTTATTTTACTTTAAATATTGGTATTTTATTAATATAATATTTTTTTTTACGAAAAATAAAACAAAAACGCGAGGCCAGTCGTGGCGCAGGGGTACACTGTGTGACTGTAGAACCGACTGGTTGTGGGTTCGAACCCCGCTCGAGAAAATAAAAAAAATACTTAAATTTATATTTCCATTTCTTTCGGCGTCGAGTTCTGCCACTCAACACGCAATGCCTCCAGAATTCGGCAGAAATTGGGGAACGGAGTGTCTTAACACTAGGTTCCCTCTGCCTACCCTGCTGTGTGCGGGATACAGTGTGAAGCTGATTTAATTTAATTTAAAATAAAATCAAGTTTTTCGCGACATTAATATTACAATTACTACAGATTGTATCGTCATTGTCGGTAAAAATTGATAATTCATTTTTTTATATATAAAAAAAAACAACTTATACTCTTTGTAATCTTATTGTCGCTAAAACCATTAAAATTATTTAATACCAGCTTTACTCTCGTTGATATCGTAAGTATAAAAAGTTTGGAAAATTTT
>DWMY01002024.1:0-12775 GCA_018249775.1 Heliconius hecalesia formosus
TATAGTTTACTTTTTTTATACCTCCATAGTGGTTCCTGCTAACAAGAATGATATAAAAGTGGTCCTTGATCATAAGAGAGAAACCAATTAACAGTACAATAATACTTTTTTTAAAAAAATTACGTAGCGGGATTTGAACCCGCGCCTCTTGGAATCCGTCCAAGCGCTCTGACCGCTAAGCCATACGTTCTCATCAAGTAGTCCCAAAAATAAGTAACGATTGCCATTGTGGTTTTAACTATATATCTTTCAAAATAACGCCAAAAGTTTTACAAATTATGAAGAAAATGGTTTAATAATGAAAATTATTCATTTCATAAAGGGTGATTTTAATGCAAGTTTTGATTATGAAATCAAAAATGTGGTCAGCAGTTTCTTGATTTCTTCATATAATAGCAGTAACATTATTTGTTGGCATTTAATATTTTAAGTTATTAAAATTTACTAATCCAAGTTTCTGTGGCACAAGGGTGTGACTGTAACGCAACAGTTGTGGGTTCGATCCCCACTCGAGGGAAAGAATTATCATTTATTAATATTCCGCCACAGAACACGCAATGCCTCGAAATTCGGCAGAAAGTTGTCAACGGAATGTCTGAACACTAGGTGCCCTCTGCTTACCCTGCTGTATGTGTGATACAACGTGACGCTGATTTGGTTTTTTCAAGTTTCTGTGCATAATGTTATTTAAATTTAAGTACTTGTATTTTAAATTTATCATATTTAGAATAAAATTATATTTATAACATTTAATATTACATGAGAAATTAACCACATAAACAAATAAGAAAAAATATATGTAAAGATGTAATTCTTAATTTACATTAAACCCATTTAAAAAATATCTGTCAACATATTTGCAACAACTAATGAAACATAATTTGACAGCTAAATAAATATTTGAAACAAAAACTGAAATAAATAATTGTGAAAATAATATTTTTATTTTAACATCATACAATAATAATAACTTTTATTAAACTGCACACGGCCGTGCCTAACAATAAATATAATTAAAAAAAACAATAAATTACATGTCATTACTTAACTTTAACTTAGTTTCTAAGTCACTTTCCTTGTCAATAGTAATTTTGCTGAATGTTTTTTTTAGTAACATGTTTATCGCTGCTTCTTCTGCAATAAAAGAAATATATATATTTTAAATGTTTCAACGAACAAGACTAATTCAAAGTTTTGGCACTTATATTATACTCAAATAAATAAACATTAAGAATTATAGATAATTGAGTGTAAATTGTGATTTCAGCTTCGTGCCATGTCCCGCACGGCAGTGACGGACTTAGTGTCATGACATTTCGATTTAGAGGGAAACTTCGAAATATTGTGTTGAGTAGCAGAACTGGATGCCAATATATATAAATATACCAATCATTTACAATGGCACGTTTGTGTCTCTGCGTCACGACGGCCTCAAAGAAATTGTACTTAAAAAATATTCCAAATGTTCTTACCAGTAACTTGTATGGCGAGTAATTGATGCACTATATGTCTCGCAGTTATCTTGAATAAGTCCCTATTGCTTATCTTTTTTTTCTTGTAGTAAGGCATCAGTAACTTAACCACTAAACTGGCGACATCCACTTTCTCCGCTTTCTTTTCTCTACTTTTGGATTCTTTGCCTTTAGAAACGTGTTTTATTTTATTTTTATGAGTTGTATGCTCTTTTTTTGATATATTTGGTTCTTTCTTGTGTTTTTCTGGTATATTAGGGTTTGCTTCCTCTTTTTCTTTTGGCCCATTAGGTGATTTAGATATCAAAACAGAACTTTTAGAATCAAGTGTTTTATCTTTAATAGAAATGGTTTCTTCAATTACTGGCTCAGGTTTAATTTCAGAGAACTGTTTTAGCTCTTGTAACACTTTATCAGCTTCTAAACTTAGTTGTTGTGCTTTATTAAATGACTTATCATCAACAAAGTTTATCGTTGCTGTTGTATTCTGATTAATTATCAATTCTGAAGAGTCATTTGAATTATTATTTTTTAAAGCATCCTCCTCATTCCTTTCCATTTCTATGGGAGTGTCATCGGTATTTTCAGTTTCATTAGAAACATTGTGGGAATCTATTATAAGCGTACTTTCCGCAGCATTATCTTTAGCAGTAACAGTTTTGTGTGTATTCTTCTCAATTTCAGTATCTGAATGGGTAGACTTTTTATGTCTATGATTTTTCTTAGAATTTTTAGATTTCAATTTTTCATTTTTATTATCATAAGATTTGTTAGATGTTACTTTATCTCGTGAAAGTTTGCACTTTTTGATGTCTTCTGGTTCCATATCACTATCAGAGGATTCTCCAAAGAGTGCTTTAATTTTTCTTTTAGCTGTTGGTTTCGTTATTTCTTTGGCCGATTCTTCAAACTTCTTCATTTGTTTAATATCCTTTTTGTCACCACTATTAGTTTTTTTGGGTATACCCTGCAGGGTTATATTTATAACCAATGTTTTTGAATCTTTAACTACCGAACTATCTTTTAAATTATCGATTTTCAAAGTTTTATCAGCATTATTTACAGACTCCTCTTGCAGTATAAATGTAGAGTCGTTGTAAGAAGGACTCGAATTTTCCGCTATAACTAAACCTCCCTCATCTTCACTGTCGTCAGAGATTGGAGATTCTTGAGACGATTTTGTAGAAAAAAAATTTTGCAACTTTGTTTGTGTTAAAGGATCTCTTTTAAATGAATTAGCCTTTCTTCTAGTTTCCTTGTCAGCTTTTGAAAGAGATCGCTGCTCATTTTTTTCCACACCATCTAGAGTAAATCACATTATTATAATTTTTTATAAGTGACTAAAATTATTATAATAAATTGAAATAAAAACAAAAAAAACAAAATCGATTTCATTTAGATTTTTGAAATAAAAACAAATACGTACGTTTTTCCAGTTCTGATGCTGTCATAAAACTGTGTGAATTCTGACGATTTTTTTCAAAATCTTTTACGAAATCAGCAAGTGTATCATGTTTGGGCTCAAAATTTTTCAAATCTGGGTATAAATTACCTTTGCTTGATTTTATAGACGATATCTGAAATTATTTCATAATCAACTTTGTGGTTATATTTATTTTGTGGTTATATTTATTTAAAAAATATAACGTAGCAGAACTCGCGCCTTTTCGAGACCGACCAAGCTTTACAAGATGCATGTTCGAGTCCCGTGACTTTTTAATTTTTTATATTTCTAAATATTTTTCCATCTTTAATGTGGGTGGTATAACAAATTTCAAATGTTAAAAATATTTACCAATTTCGTCATAGCTCGTCTGTATAAACTTATGACGGTACTACTTGAAAATGCGTTATATTCTAATTCTACCGCGCACTGCTCGACGTCGCGTCGCGATAGTTCTTTTTCCGGCTCGTCAATGCCTTTTAAACTTTGAAGATTATTTCTTAAGGCATCGGTGAGCAAGGATAAGTAACTTTCTCGTCCAGCTATTGTTAAACCATTGACCTGCAACAGTATTTTTTTTGTTTCAAACTTACGTTTATTAAATTCATTGAGACCAGAGATGTTATAGAGCTTTATGTTTGTAATCGTAACCAAAACTATCGGATGTTCAAAATTACAAAAAAAAACTAATCCGTTGACATTATCTAATTCAATATAAAGGTTCCAGATAATATGAGATGCAGGCGGGATCTTAATAAGACTTGTTATGACAGTTCGAAAAAATTATAGATACTAGAGACAAAACAACATTTTTTTACAAATAGTGAAACAACCGGTACTGTTACAATAATGTTTAAAACTGATGTTGATAACTTCAATAACTTTTTTATTTCTCAAAAATCCATAACCTAAATTATGCGAAACTAAGGGATAATCCGAAATATTATATCCAGAACCCATACATTTATTCTTATATACGTATAACAAAGACCAAAATATTACATCCGTAACATCCCTATTAGAAACTAAGTACGCAGGATCAAACCTTTTTCCCAGTACTTTCTGCTGCTTTACACTTGGAATATTTTGCTGATTCGTCATCATTATTTTTAAATTTATTTTTTTCAAGGTTCTTTTTTCGGTTGGCGAATTCCTGCATTATAAGCGATTTAGTCTCAGTCGCGACGCGGCGACGTTCACTCTCACCGTCAGACTCACCGCTACCGTCGCCATAGTACGACTCGGCCTCCCTGTAGGCGTAAAATTTTAACATCTATCTTTTTCTTCAACTATCTTTATTTTTTTATCTTATTCTTCAACTTTAAATGGTTTTAAAAATATCTATACATGCAAACATAGTTATCAATTTCCTACCTATCTAATACGTTAATTTTGTACTTGTTGTGCTAGCTTTTGTAAATAGCAAAAGCAACACTGTAAAGCATCATCATAATTTCTATTGCACGACTGTTATACTGTTTGCGTGTTATACTGTTATACTGTATGTCTTAGTACATTTAATAGATAATAAGTAGGTATATGAAAATCAACTTTATTGAAGAGGTCAGTTATGGCGTAGGAACACAAACTGCGATTGTAAACGCGACTGGTTGTGGGTTTTTATTTCCCTCTAGTGTCGAGGCAAAGCGCGGCATAGAGTTCCACCATTCAAAACGCAATGCCTCCAAAATTCAGCGATAAGTGAGGAACGGAGTGTCTTAACACAAGGTTCCCTCTGCGCCTACTCTGCTGTGCGGGGGATACGGCGTGAAGCTGATTTCATTTAATTTTAATATAAATAATAATATTTAAATTAATAAATATTATGAGTAAATCCATTTCTATTATATATGGTGTATAGTACATTTGTAAGCAAGTCGTGCGTTACCTCCTCTGCCCGAAGCGGCCCTCGCCGTAGAGGTCGGCGGGGTCGACGTGGCTGACGAAGCCGCCGTGGCCGAGCGTGGCGCTCATGGCGCGGCGCTGGTGCTGGTCCAGCGCGCGCCGCACGGAGCGCTCGTCGGCGCACGCGTCGCAGCGCGCCGAGCACGGCGGCGGCTCCTCGCCGAAGTAGTCCGCGAACGTCTTGTGGCGGCACCTGTGTAACCATCGAGGATACTACGCGACTGTTTGGAATATGGATAAATTGTGTTTTCGAAGAGCCAAAATGTATTGATTTAACCCAAAAATACATATTTTGTATTTTTTTTTTAATCGAAAACTATTTTTACATACATAATTATATCTTTGATGACAAATAAGAACGAAACAAAGTGTAATCTTATAGCTGCATACAAATTACACTTTAAAAATCTCAAATCATCTATTGGTCTTATTAAATGTGATGATCGCGCAAGTTAATTTGATAGATAGTAAAATTGATTCCAGACCCAGAAGAAAAACTACAGGCACCGCATATTTGGTAATAAGCCAGTAAAAGTGTCTGGACATAAAATATTTTTATGAGTAAATAATTTATAACAATGAAAAGAGTAACAGAGAGAGTATGTTCATCATATTCAAAAATTTTGTCAGTTTGAGTGAAACTTAATTACTTTTTATATAAAAATCACGCAAAAAAAAATACACTCGGGAACAAAACACATTTGTTATTCAGCTTCATAGGTACTTCTCATTGAGTTGACATATAAAAAATGAAGAGGTTTGGTCTATAATAAAAATCGAGATCGAGACACCGGGAGCGACAGTAAACTATGCTTGTAAATTCAATTTCCACTAGGGGGAATTTGAAGTTGCTTACTTACTTTTACGCGATATGTATTTTCACCACTCAATACAATCAATGTCTAGAAACTTTGGTTTAATTTCAACGATAACAGGTAGTACATGAAAATTGGAATAAATATGGAAATGATCAATTGATCACAGAGTCCACGCAGACGAAGTTAAATATAATATGACAAAGATATTTCATTTCAAAAATGTATCATTATATATAATTAAAGTCAAAGAGTATCATATACCTGACATCCTCGCAGTATTTAACCATTATTTCGAAACTTTTATACGCATTCTTGCATCGGTTTTTCTGCTCGGGTGTTTTTGCTCGGCCCATATCAGATTTAAGCAAAAAGTCCACAGCATTTCTTTCACTACGACAATAGTAAATTCGACAAAACGCCGGTTTACCATCTCGTCCAGCCCTTCCAGACTCCTGAAAGATATCTTATTTAATTTTTCTGTGCCAATTTTCGAGACATTGCGTGTTGAGCATCGGAACTCAACACTGCGCTTTCTCTTGTTACTAGTGGGAATAGAACCTTCAACCGTTGAAATTAAAAAAAATCTGCGGTTGTGTTGTACACAAAAACAATATCATTTGTAAACAAATTTGTGTTGAGGTCGTCGTGGCGTAGCGGGGCCGCGCCTGACTGTAATCGGCGATATTTGTGGGAAAATCTGATGCGTGAGAATTAGAGGATTGATAAGAATTAAATTAAAGTTGTTTCCTTGCTCTGATGGCCAAATAGCGACATTGACTTTCACCATTTAATTCATGAGATACAATGTCTAAAAGCTAGGTCTGCTCTGCCTGCTCATGTTATCTGCTTGATATACCGTGAAGATATTTTTTTATAAATAGTATATATATATATATATATATATATATATATATATATATATATATATATATATATATATATATAAAAAGAAATAAAATATTAATTAAAATAACATTATACTTGATAATAAGCAGCCACATTTTGCGGCAAACCCCAGTGTACCACAGCCCGCACAGTTGCCTTATCGACGCCCATACCGAATGAAACTGTCGCACACACACAAGGGCATTCTCCATTAGACCATTGTTCTTGCACTGAAATACGCTCTGAGGCCTTCAAACCTGTTATTTTTAAAAAGACAAAAGTTTGTTAATGCTAATAATATATATAGCTTCACATATCATATACATATAATTCTTTTACTCTCTCCAGTAAAAAGCACAGCAATCAGTTTCATCACCCAATATTAAATGTCTGAAAAATTGGGCAGAGAGCATCTACCTATCCTGCTTTAGACGGGATATGTGAAACAAAAAAATACTCATTATACTTTATTTCTAAGAAATATAATCTTTATATCATACCTCCGTGGTAAGCTAAGGAGTTTAATCCTCGTTTTGTAAGCATGCTTGAAATTTCCTCTGTCTGTTCCCGAGTACGACAATACACAATAGCTGCACTTTTGTCTTTCTAAAACCATTTTTTAATGCAAATAATTATTTGATAAGCAAGTGAGAAAAACAATTAAATATATAAAATAAAATTTACATTGCTATATTAACTTAGATAAATAAATTACACTAAATAAAGCAGTTACACATTATATAAAATTGTTTACGAAACTCAGAAACACCTACTGCTTTAATATTATCACCATCCTTTAAGTGCTTCTTTAAAAATTCAACTAAATCTCCAATTTCATCCTGTATGCAATTCTGAAAAACTACATCATAGTAGAGATTCCGTCTGAAACTTGGTGTTTTGTATTGTGCAACAGGATTGAGCAGTTTGAGATTGACTAATATGTCTTTTGTGACTTCGACACTAGCTGTAGCAGTGAGTGCAACCCACGGTATACTCTTAAATTTCTCTCTTAAATCACCTAATTTTAGGTAATCTGGCCGGAAATTGTGGCCCCATTCACTAACACAGTGAGCTTCATCAACCACTACATATGAGACTTTTTTGTATTTGACTAGATGCTCTAACAAGGACTTGAATGTGCTTGTTGCTGCCTGCTCAGGAGTTACATATAAAAATCTTGTATTAGGCTTCATACTTCGGAGATCATTTAGAACTCTTTCTCTATCTTTAGTTGTCATTTTAGAATTTACAGATTCAGCTGGGATTTTTAACTTTGTTAAATGATCTATCTGATCTTTAATTAAAGCTAATAATGGAGAAAATACAATAGCAACTTTATTATCTTGTAACATAGCTGGTAATTGAAAACATAAAGATTTTCCTGAGCCTGTAGGCATTGAAACATACACATCATGAACACCTAAAAAGACATATAATAAATAAAATTAGGTAAATGAGAAGCAGTAACATATAGTCATAATAATAAATATCAATAGTATCAAATAGTTATTAATAATGTGTGCAAGTCTTAAAAATATACATATGGTAACATTGTCATTAAGAATTAAAGATCAAGTTTGATAGACAGCAATTTACTATTTTATTTGTAACACACTAGAGCAATATCTAAATAGAAGAGCCTTTTAATATTTAATTTTACCTCTTGCAATTGCCCTTACAGCTCTTTCTTGCAGTTCACTTTTAAATTTTCGGTAACCAAAATATTGGAATAATTTTTCTGTTACGTTATCCATTGTCAAGATCTTGAATAAAGTATTTCGACAGGTAAATTATTTCACATAATTAATTTATTTCAGGTAGTTTATTTTATAATTTAGACACTAATTTAGTTTAAGTAAAATGATATTAAGTAATTCAATCCCAAAATAATAACACTCCAAAGCTTTGACAGACATTTTCAAGAAATATTTGGTTTGGTAAATGTCAAATACGTCAAACATCTTGTGCTATACCAACATCATGAAATTGCGCGCCAATTTAGGTTCCATGTTTCATTCTACGCTTTTCTGTTTTCTTCCAGTATACATTTATATTTGTTATTCATGTTTATAAATATAAATGCTAAAATTAAATTATTTTAAAACTTATTTACCTATTTCTTTTAGAAATAAAATATGAGTAAGCGCAAAAATCCATCTTCAAATAATAATTTAAATGGCGATTTCTGTGATTTCCTAATGGAATTAGCTGAATATGAAAAAAATGTAAGCCGTAATATTCACAAATATAACGCTTATAGAAAAGCAGTAAGTGTTTTAGCGTCACACAATAAAAGAATAAAATCAGGCGATGAAGCAAAGAAACTTAACGGAATAGGAGACAAGATTTCCCAAAAAATTGACGAGTTTTTGCAAACAGGAAAATTGAGAAAATTAGAAAATATCCAACGTGACGAAACTGCTCAGGCTATCAGTTTATTAACAAGAGTATCTGGTATTGGGCCAGTAAAAGCGGCAGACCTCGTGAATATGGGCATAAAAACATTACAAGACCTGAGACTTATGGAAGATAAATTAAATCATCATCAACTTATTGGATTAAAGTAAGTTCAAACCGCTTTTTAAAATCCTAAAGTACCTACACGTAAGAATCTAATTCGTTTGTTTTGTATATTTTACATACATACTTATTAAAATATTTTATTCATGTAACTTGGTGTTTGGGCACTGAAATTGAGTCTTTAGCTTATTATTTTTTTAAAGGTATTTTGAAGAATTTGAGAAGAAGATTCCCCGACATGAAATTCAAGAAATTGAAGAAAAAATAATTGAACGAGTTCGCAAGTTGGACCCAGAGTTTACTGTGACTATTTGCGGCAGCTATAGGTTGTATACAAAGCTTTGGCTAATTTATATTTCATTATTTATTGAGGCCAGTCATGGTGCAGGGGCACAAGCATGCGACTGTAAGTCCATCAGGTTGTGGATCGATTCTCACTCGAGAATATGTATGTAATATTTAATATTATCATCGTATTTTCTCGCTATGGTGTCGAAGCAAAGCGCGGCGTTGAGGTCCGCACCTTAACACGCAATACCTCCAGATTTGGCTCCAGAAGTGGAGAGCGGAGTGTCTTAAAGTTGACACTTAACACACGAATACAGCGCGGGCTAAAAAAAATATAATTATTTTGTGTTTGAATTTTTTTTGTTTTATTTTTTGTAATTTTTATTTGGTCTTAGGAGAGGTAAGGCAGAAAGCGGTGACATAGACGCATTGGTCACTCACTCTTCGTTAAATTCTACTAACAATAAGAAAAAATATGATGAAAGCCTGTTAAAGAAGATAGTAGCAGCATTAGACGAACTCGTCACGGATGTCATTTCAATGGGGGATACTAAGTTTATGGTAGGTATAAAAAGCGTACCTATATGAATAAAGTTTTGATTATATTATTAATACAGTAATGAAAGAAAAAAATATTTTTATATTTATATAATTTTTTTTCTTAGTAGTAAAAACATATAGCTTTAAGTAATAATTGAGAGGTCACTTTTCACTAATATTATATTTTAATCTCGAAAATATAAATTCTTAGACCATTAACGAGTAGGTATGCAAAAGAACCATGAATCGAACCAGAAGAGTGAACCATGTAACCATGAATTGTGTGTAATTGATTGATTGAAATGTATGTACGAGTATACGTATAATATACCTATTATTTTTAAGAAATCATTTTTAACTGTTAATATTTTTTTTTAGCTTAATGCTTTGTCCCGGAAATATCAGGCGTAGCAGAGATAATCTAGTATTAAGACACTCCGTTCTATGCTTTCCGCGTGAATTCGACACTGTGACCATTCGGACTTATACACGCCGCCCGAGATCCTGGAGTTTGCAATTTAATGCTGTCTCACTGCGCCAGCATGTTGTTATTTAAGTACAAGCGAACCAAATACGACTTCGCCCGCTCAAAGTTATTGTTATATAAAACTATACAAAATATTTTCCGTAATTGTAGGCTATGTGCTATTCTGTTAGCTAATCTATACTACTGTAAAGTTTCATTTGAATCCGTTCAGTAGTTTTTGCGTGAAAGTGGAACAAGCACCCAATCTCACAAACTTTTAGATATATAATATTAGTAAGAAGGATCGTTAATTGTCCCAGTAATGATATTAGTTTTTCTACAACCATGTTGTTGATATAGGGAGTGTGTCGTCAGTCAGCGACGCACGCCCACCGCCGCCTCGACGTCCGCCTGGTGCCGCGCGAACACTTCCACTGCGCCGTGCTTTACTTCACCGGGAGCGACGTGTTCAACAAGGAAATGAGAGCACACGCCTTGCAAACTGGATTTACTTTAAATGAATATTCTTTACGACCAATCGGTGTTACCGGTGAGATTTAAATTTACAGTACGCGACGGCGGTCGACGAGTCGTGACGTTAGTATATGGCCGCGCAGATTTGATTTTAGATTTTTTCTTACTTTTAATTATTTTCTTCCGTGAACAATGAACAATGCGCAAAAGTTCAGAAAGCCTAATTTTATGGCGGCCACGACTTGTCGACCGTATTATATATTGTATAGGTGCTTTAATAATGGTAAGTGATAAAATAAAAATATTTAAATATAATGTAATTGCAGAACTACAGAGAAATTATACTTATTTAATTAGATAAAAGCAAACAAAAAAACAATGGCCTTAGGAAATTCAGACTTTTAAAAAATTGTCTTAGTTCTAAGTAAAGTGAATTTAGTAAGTGCAAAAAATACAAGATTTGTAATAATAATCAAGAAAAAAGTGAATAAATTCACTGGCCACGTGTCAATCGTGGTAAGATAGAGATTGAATAAAAAAACACTAGTGGGAAGGTAGGTATACTAGTTTATAAAATTGAATGTGATATGAACGGTTAAAAATAAAACTTAAACTATATATGAAATTATATGTTTATTTATTATATCTTTTCAACACTGAGGCGAGAACTCTATTAAAATTACAATTAATAAATCATTTTAGGTGTTCCAGGCGAGCCTGTACCTGTAACTTCAGAAGAGGAAATCTTCGAGTATATTGACTACCCATACAAAAAGCCAGAAGAGCGAAACATGTGAATATGATACTTGAACACAATAAATATTAACCAAGTTACGAAAATCTATTATTTTTTACATTCAAATATATAGTTAATAAATTTAATATCAATATGTTAATTAAAAAAGCGCTTTAAAATAATATACATAAAATAGGTGTTAAAAATATTTTCTATTAACTAAATAGTAGTATAAAGAAGCGTTAGATACAATTTTAATATTATAGGTATTGACATTGTAAGAAAAGGAAGATTGATTTAAAAAATATATGTTGTAACAATTTGAATTCCCCATACGCTATATTAAAATCAACCTTATGCATTAACGAATAATAATTATCATGATAATAATTGACTCACACTTTCTAATATCACCAAATGACTTCTAGAATAATATAAGCTACAGTAAAAAAAAATCGATACTTCATGTACAATTATTTGGATATAAACAAATAACTAAACATTGTATCATATCAACATCATCAACAAACCAAATTAATAGAAAATGCAATATAATCATGCTTTGCTCCGGACACATGCATATATCACATTGCACACATCTCTTGAAAATATTTAGGACATAAGCATGGTAAAAAAATCTTATTAAAAATTACATTAAACATTACTCAATAATAAATCTCTCAATAAAAATCGAACTATTATTTTAATATATGTATGCTAAAATGATGAAACTTAATACTTTGCAACAATACATTTGGATAGCAAATATAATGATAAAGAATTAGTTTATTTAAAAAAATATAGAATTATGATATGAAAATAGATATAATGTAATAATTGAACAACATTACTCACTAAAATTGACTACTTTCTTAAATAATTGGAATAATGGGTCTCTCTCTACCCTGTCTTCTGGTGTATTATTCATAAAGCATTACAAAACTTAATATCACATAAATATCGCAAGGATTTATCTTTGGAAATACATTCTAAACATTATTAATCAAAAGTAAACAATCAATACATTGTTATAGTCTCAGAGCTACGAGATTTTAATTTGCAAAAATATTTAAATAAAGTGTAGTAATAGACGTAGCAACAATTACTTTAGCAAAATAATAGTGTAAGAGCTTTGGAATAATTTTGTTACGCTGACTTATTCTTCAAAGGAAACAATATTAAATTATAATTAAGAAATTACAATTTATTAGAACAGCATTTTTTCTT